>VZTM01004878.1:77066-136862 GCA_013400555.1 Jacana jacana | reverse complement strand
ACAGCTTGTGTGAAGTCCTGTTGTAGACAGCAGTGGCAGGACATGGCTTTGAGGAGTGAGGTGGTGCTGTGCTACATGGACTTGGCCAATCCTTCTGATATGACAAAGAATAAAAAATAAGTTGGGAGGTTAAAAGCAGTCCATCCAGTCATCATTGACACAGGCACAGATGGATAAAGGGGTGTTTATGATCATACTGAGTGGACTGGGCAGCCCAGAAAAGCAGAGTGCGTAAAAAGGACAGATGTGACATATTTTGAAAAACAGAAGTGAAGCATACGATGCATTTCCAACATTCCCCCCACACATACATAGCTCTTTCCCCCTCCTCATCCCCAACCATGTAGAACTTGTGCCTTAGTCTATGGGCAAGCATCACAAATTAGAGTTTTAACCCTTGACAGGGCAATGGGGAGAGTCCTGTCCTGTCTTTGCTGTGAGTTTTTGGCAGTCTGGGGCTGAAAAGAGTGTTTTAAGAGATAATATAGTTATCAGACACGTATTTTCTACAGCAAAGAGCTGTCATCTTCCTTTGCAGATAAGATAAAGAGAGTTCAAAGTGCTTTCTCCAGGCAAAGTCAGACTTGAAACCAAGCAAAGGAAATGAATTTTTTGACAGTGTGACAGACAGAAATGTGAACCATCAGATTTGAAAGGGACTCTTAATTCTTGGGGCTGCTGAATGCCAATAAGAAATATTAGGATCTTCTCTTGACCAACATGATTACTGCTATCAAACGAGAATATGTCAAACACCTTTCAACATACTGTTGTCAGTCAAGCTCTAGAAAGCCATCATTCACTGTAACTATCTGCTGAATTACCACTCTCCCAGTCTCACAGTCAGTGAGAAACTAACAGTGAAAAAAAAATCAGCAGTACTTAGTGCCATCAGCTTTTCTTCTCCTTTTCTCTGAAGCTCTTATGTTCATGCTCCATATCAGAAAAACAAGGAGGAAGTTGTGATACAGTCATGAATGAAGACCAGAGGATGTAACTTCAGGTTACTGGAACCGGATGCAATTTCTATCAGTACGGTCCCCCTTGTGATTTCTCACTGGACACCAGAGAGGAGATCAGCACCTCTCCCTCTACTCCACCTCATCAGGAAGTTGTAGCCCGCAATGAGGTCACCCTTTAGTCTCCTCTTTAAGCTGAACAAACCTAGTATCCTCAGCTGCTCCAGTCACGCCTTCCAGTCCTTTCACCACCTTTGTTGCCCTCCTTTGGATGCCTTCTAATATTTTATATCCTTCTCGTATTGCGGAGCCCAACACTGTACACTGTCCTTGAAGTGAGGCCCTGCCAATGTCAAGGCATAGAATATTTGGTATAGAACCTGGGACAAGTGATAGCACGCCACAAGAAAGCACTAGGATCTTGGTTTTGTCTTTTATAAAGATGAGTTCATTTTAACATCGCACACAAGAAATAAAGACATAGTAAAAGAAGTGAAAACATTGGGGAAAAAAACGAAGGGTTGGAAAGAAGTAAAATGCAAAGTCACATTTTCAATTTGTAATGCCAATCCTGAGAACAGCACTTTGACCTTAACTTCTGTAACTTGTAAACCTTAAATAAGCAATTGTGTTTCTCAAACAGCCCATAACTAAGCTAATTACCTAAAGATATGCTATAATTTTAGATCATTTTTAAATGTCTCTGGAGGAAGCTATGCAAAATTCATAATAGGTTCATTTTCCATTAAGTACTCAAGAAAAAAATTACCAAAGTGCAAGATTTACAGTGTGATCTTCAGTTCTAAAAATTGTGAACAGTCAGCAAAACTGGAATAGCAAATCCATTCTGAATTGACTTTTTTTATAGTCGTAAGTCTGTGAACTCAACTTTTTCAAAAGCATGCACTTTGGAGACTCTGCAGTATTTTAGTTCCATACATTCTCACTTCTAGCTATTCTTTTTTGTTGAGACAAGTATAGGCTCATCACTGCCCAATGGACAAATGCACACACTGGAAAGGGGTATTTTTAGAGCCAAAACAGAGTTCAGCTTCTCTCTTTCTGTCTTGAAAACACTGCAAAGTCAATAAAACTTACATTCCTGCAAAGAAAGTAAGACCAATTTCAGTCATTAATCTAAAAATCTCTTTTAGGAGGCATCAGGAAAGGAGACTCTATGTCTGTAAAATAGGTTAGACTGTTATTGGCTTTAATTAATGCCATGCTGGAGAAATCTGAATATGGGATAAAATTGTCCTTTCTCTTCATAAATAAACAATTGCAAAACTAGAAAACAAACTTTTGCAGAAAGATAAAGATTGGAAAGTAACTGCATGTCGAGATGAAGTTGGGGATGACCTCTGAAGCAATCACCAACATCAAGCAAAGATGAGGCAGCACTCACAGGAGGAATTAGCACCCATCTGACTGCCCACTGAAGATGCCTCTTCAGAACCTCAGGAACAGAGGACTGACTTTGCTCATTGTGGCACTGACTTTTCCTGGCCTCCTACTTTCCTAACAGGAACAAAACCAGCCACTTCAAAAGGTATCGGGGTGCCTTGCCAGCTGGCCACATGGCTGGGAGAAGAAACCAGCCACGTTTACCTTGCATAACCGAAGTCTGTTAGTCCTTTATCATCTCACTGTGGTTGCTGGTAAAGACTTAAAAAGCCTTGCTGCATTCATAGTGAGTGCATCAGTAGCCAAAAGCAGGCTTGTGCTGTTGTGGGGGCTGTTGCCCGGCTGTTCCCCATCCTTGGATATAGACAGTCCTACCAGAGGGCTCCCTGGTCAGAGGCTTTTCTCCATCCTGGCAGTCCTGGGAGGACATGTGGTGTGCCCCTGCAACTCTGCAGCATCACCAGCCATGCCAGAGTAGATGTGGTGGAGAGGAGCGAGTGCCTGACTCATCCCTTCCCCCTTTCTCCTTGTTACTGATAGCCCAAATAATTTCCTGCAGTCTCTCACTTCAAAAACTGCAGGCGATGGTGAATGCATAGGTAAATGGGTCTCTATTTGGATTAAAGCAGAGGATCCTGACCAGCCAGACCTTTGGTGCAAAATGGGGGGTGCCTAAGGGTGGGATCCCTCCTGTTCCCATATTCATGCCCTTTCTCTGTTAGCTGCTCCATGCAACTACTTAATTTATCAGCACTTTGGGCTGGCCTTGGTTGCAAACGAATCCAAAATCTTCTTACCGTCTGCAGCTCTAAATTAATTATTTTAAACACCAGACCAAAGAGGCTTGGCTTTCCCGTGACTGGACAACCTAATCCCCTCTCCTGACTGTTGAGGACCTCCTGTTTTGCTGTTTGATATACTGAGGCAGAAATGACACCTGGCTGATCTTAACAGCCTTTGCTCTTACCTTGTGCTTAGAGCACCGAGCTCTCCAAAGGCCACTGCAGCTGCTTAGATTTTCTCTTCATACATGCATAACAATTTTTTTTTCCTGATTCAGCAAACCCATAGCGCCCAGATAGAGGCATCCTGCAGTAGCTTTTAAGTACTCATGTCACTCTGCATTATGATTCCCAGGGCTTTTAAAAGCTAGGGAAGGGCTGAAAACGTTGTGAGTGGGAAACCCCTAAGGAACACCCACTTGCCACAGATACTTCTTGCTAATTCTGCAGATGGTGTGTTCTTTCTTCTGAGCAGGACATTAAAATAAGATCTTGCTTACATGAGGCTATTAAAAGATGCAGTAGTCCTTTCAGCAAGGGCAGTGGTGAAGTGTTCTGTGTCCTTTCCAAATTCCAATTCAGTTAATTACATGTATAAGACACTGCACACAGCTCCATCACTGGGTGCTTGATTCCTGCTCATACTTTCTGTCTAACTAAATTCCCCCTGTTGTTTCACCTGTATTGTAGCAGTCACCTTCAATTTCTACCTTGGACTATTTGAAAGTGTACATCCTCTTTAGCTGCTGCTCTGTTTTATTTCAGATGTGATCTAGGGAAAAATGATATGATACTTGCACGTATAAAATCTATAAAGATGAAAGGTGCTATAACGGTATGTTAATTATTCATCACTAGTACTATTACACATACTAATGTTTTCCTCAAGTTATAGTGTACCCCACTGAGCCATAAACATGTTAAAAAGATGTAGTTTTTCAGTTAAACGTGGCACAGAACTCAAATGAATTTCACCAAAGATGCAGGATCAAGATCAGATTTTGTGAATACAAAATCCCTTCCTCACCTAGGAATGAGTTTAGAGAAGGAAGCAACAAAGGGTTCAAAAATATGCATTTTTGATAACTTCTAGTGCACCATGAAGTCTTTGCATCAGAGCACAAAAAGCCAGCCACTAAACCACATCACTATATGCACAGCAAGGATACAGAGATCTCTACTGAGCATAGAGCTGCTTAACACCAGCTTCACAATTACCCTGTAGGCTGCCCAGCCTGATCAGCTACTGACGTCAACAGAAATAGTGACTGGAAATTCCTGCAGCTAAATATATTTTTGCCCTATAAAGCTGGTTTTGGTCTAAATACAAAGATCTCTGCACAGCTGTGTGAAACAATTTACCAGCAGTAGACTGTAGATTTTCTACCAGTAGAAAAAACTACCAGCAGTAACATTTAATGGCTCTGTTCAATGTAAACTGTGCACTTAGAAGAGATCATGGTATAATTAGAGAAAAATGCATTAACAAATAAACCTTTAAAGAAAAAAAGTACTCAAAATCAGATAGTAAGCTGGAAATTATGTTGTGAATCTCAGGTAAATTCAATACAAACTGCAGTTATTTTAAATAGGGATAGCATTAAAAAGCATTTGCATTAGGTTGCTATGAATGTGCTGGTGAACATTCTACTGTTGTTTCACCTTTTCTAAATTCTATCAACAGTTGCTATTAAAAAGAAATAAGATTAAGTCGTAAAAAGGAATCTTCTGCATTGGTAATCATGACAGACTAAATGCCTACCTGTTCCCAGTTTCAAATGGGAGGCAGCTTGATAAGGGAGTATTAAGTCTGGAATTCTCTTTCATTGCAAGCCTGACAAAGCCCAAGGTTGAAGCGAAACGATGGACTATAGGCTACGAGCAGTGAGGTGAGGAACTGTGGCAGATGCAATCCTATTGCTAGATGGAAATGCGTGTGGGTGTATGCTCCTGTACCAAGATGTACATGGGTAGATATTTTTAGGTACCTTAACATCTTCTCCCAAACAGGCATGGCAAAAAAGGCAGAGTAGGAAGCTGCTGCTGGCCAGTGGGGAAGGCTTACCTATAGCACCCTGTATAAATCCAACATTTACCTCTCTGGCCTTTTCATTAACCATGACTGGAAAACACAATGATGGCAGTAAGTGGGAGACAAGCACAGGAAGTTCAAAACTATTTTATGTTTTGGATGTGGCGTTGCATTAACATGAAGAAAATCAGAGGAGCTCATGTACAATTATTTAGATTTGCCTCACTGCTCCAAACTGAAGAACTATGTAGGGTTACAGAGCTGTTATCTTATATCTTTTATGTCAACAGATGATTTTTATTACACAGGAAAATTGTAGATATGTACACCTTCTGGGGTTTTGATCACTACACAGCCTGCCTGCACTCTCTAGCAGTATATGAAATATGCAACCCATGTCACCTTCTCAAAAGGCACGTCCCTGGCACTTCTTGTGAGCTCCAGTCTCATCAGGAGATAAGAAGCTATACATCATTAAATCAGTACCAATCAGCCACCCATTACAAGTGCAGGAGAAAGGCCCATTCAACAAGCGTTCCCAGTAAGGAATAATCACTAATAATGAACACTGCCCTAATTTCTACATTATCTGTTGAAACATAGTTTTTTTTTTGGTACGGTAGCCTATCTCCAATGCTACTGAAACTTGAGCACTAGCACCAAAAGATGTTTGTAATTAGATATTTGCATTAATAATGGTGCATTTAAGGGCTCTCAGCACTGGCAGCTCCCAGATGAAGTATCCAGAGACACATTCACTGACCACATTTCAGGCTGTGACATACTTTGGATGGTACACTAGCAGGCAACCTGGTTGTAAAACAGTTTGCCTGCATATTAGGGCATTTTAATTTCCAGTTAATGTAATTGAAAAACATAACTTTCCCATAATATAACAAATATTTGTGGGAGTAATTTTCAGTTGAAACAAACTTTCCTCCAGGCTTCCCATTATAAATGCAACCTTCAAGATTTTTTTTTCTTTTTTCTTCTTTACTGTTGGCTACTGGGGAAGTGGGTAGGACAAAAACAGAGGGCAAGAGCAAGGAAAGGCTAAAGAATAGCAGGTTTGTTGGGCTGTCTTGCAAACACTAGACACAGCCTGCTCTGGTCTGTGCAAACACACAGTCACTGTTCTTAAGAGCTAACATTTGAAAATTTCTCTCTTTGCTAAGGAAGGAAGCTCCGTGCTAATCTTCCACCCTCTGGGGCCACTTCTGTCCCACTTCCTATGTCACTAAGGTGGGCTCTTTCATCTTATCCTCAGGATTTTCCAAATCTCCCTTGAAGTCTTACTCCAAGCAAGACAAAGTTTCAATGCAGCTTTTTTGCACCCTCCTCTGGACTCCCAAACCTTCAGCACCTCTTCAGTGCAGACATAAAAGTTTTTTTCCTTTTGTTTTTTGCAAGTCTGAGTTCACTTGACTTAAAGTGCAATGCGGGCACTAATGTCTGACTATAAGGATGGCATGCAATGTTTGCTGGCACCCACTGTGCCCCTATACAACCTCCCTGGCCTCTGCAGATGTTCAAAGTGCTCAGGGGTGTCCAGGACTTACCCAGGCAGCAGGAAAACAGCCTCTGCTAGATAGCATCTGTGTAACCTGACATTTTTTAGCAGCCTCAAAATACAGCTGCATATCACATTGCTGGGAGTAATACCACGTGTATTATCAACCTTGCTAAGAAAGGATTTTTAGCTGGATTTCCTAAAGAAATGGGTGTACAGTAGTTTCTTTCTGCCTGTCAGTCCTCATCTAATAAAACTGGAATCCATTTAGCCAATTTCAACCCTATTTCACAGAGGAGATGTTATAGTGAATAAGGAAGAGGATTATGTGCAATATACCCAAAGGACTTATTTTGCACAGAAACTCCATGCATTTGGGTTGAGAGCAAGTTCTCCTACAAATATATCGGGTTCTTTAATGTGCCACATATATGCTGCTTGTATGGTTGTGTAATGGATGCCATCTTTTTAATGTGTATTTACAGACACTTTAAAATACACACTGAGATCTTAATTCAGAATGAAAACTATAGTATGCAATTAAAATCCAAAATGAAATATAGCCAGAACATTGTAGGTTGTAATTGCAATTATTAAAGTAAAAAGATGACATGCCTGACGCACAGTCTGTCTATCATTTTGTGAGTGAAAGTTCTTCAGGGAACGAATTGCTGTTTGTTATGAGGTTGTACTCTGCCAGTCACAGTGGTCACCTTGATCCTCTCTGCATAATAAAGATGAGTTGAGTAAGTCAAGAGAAGCTCAAACCAGGCAGTATCACAGATGACCATGACACTGGAATACTTCCCCTAGCTTTAGAAGATTGTGCCAACACTGCATCTTCAGTAATCCCTGTTTGGTGAAAGTTAGTGACCTTTTAATGGTGACAGTTATATGAAGTGGTTTGAAAAATTACCCATGAAAAGATCCTTTTATATATCTTTACAGACATCCTGCAATGAGATGCTCTTTTGTGGCATTTTCATTTCCATTCTAAACCATATTAATGATTCACTGAGTTGGAGCATCAGGTGGAAAAAAAGACCACAAAAAAACCTACCCAAAACAATTTGCTGCTTCCAGTGCTATTGGAGGAGGCTTTGCCTCACAACCATCTGAGCACCCTCTACAGCCATGGTGGGTGAAGGAGCAGGAAATTTGGGGGGCTTCACCACTCAGAGGTCTGCCTCACCCCACTGCAACAGTTCCCAGGCAGCCGATGGGGAAAGATCATCGGAAACAGCTGCAAACAGCAGTAAACAAGCTGCAAATAAACCTACTTAGGCAAATTCCCATTGTGTGTTGCTAGCTTTATTGTCTACATCTATAAGTTTGCAAATAATTGCTTTTATTTAATTCAGTGTATAGCATACTGCAACAGAAAAACAAAATGGGAGAGGAGGGAGGAGATGAAAACTGGCAAAAAGGAGACTGTGTTACAAGTAAAAGGAGAGACTTAGAACCTACGAAGCAGTTTAAAACATTAGGGTGTTTTTTTTTTTTTGTTGCTGTTGCAGTTTTCTTTTTTCTCACATATGTTCAAGGAAATATCTACAGAGTAAGAAACATCCTGCCTGCATAGTAGAGGAATATGAGCTTAATTATATTTGTGTGTTTTTGCAGGATAATCACTGAGGTTATGGACCCACTTGTATTAATTTCATCAAACTCTTCTGCATTATTATCCTACAGGAAAGTTAAACCTACACAGATCTAAACCCCCTTCAATCAAAAGGCAGATCCCAAATCAACATTTATTTCCTGGCTTGCATTTTCAGCATGATAGACAGAATAAAAAATATGTTTAGAGAATGGAAACAGGCTCCACAATACCCACACAGACCTGTACAGGATATAAAATGGAATGTGGAAGCATTTTATGCCACATTCTTTTAGCCTGTTAGTGAAGCTTAAAACAGCAGTGGTGACAACTGATAACAAATACCAATATTCATCCTTTCAGGGAAAAGTAAGCTCAGATCATTATGAAGCTGAAACTTAGTTTTGTGAGAATCAGAGGTGGCATCTTCAGAAAACTGAAGGAGTCTCGATCAGCCTATTTTTCTGCAGTTTGTTCATGGCTATATATTATCAGCCAATTCTCTAAGCTCTGTTGCAGGTAGAGACAGTTCCACTGCTTTGAGGGTCCATACAGAAAGTGATGTAGGGCACATCAAAAATAAAACTAAGTAGCAATCAGATGATCATAGCTTTCCTGAAAGTTGGAATACTTAAAAAACACCCTGAGCAAGAAGAGTACTTCAACAACAATTTTCCTAATATTTCAATTGTCCCATTCTTGTGAGGACCAAATAGGTACTGGGTGTAGAAGCAAGAAAAGCATATTTTCCAAGATCTAAGCAGCTGTTGCAGAGAGTGAGAAGCATAGACTTCAGGACCTCATAAGGAAACGAACACCATGACGTTCTTCCCTGATGCTTTTCGCCCACAGTCAATATTTTCACAAATGCACTTGATCTGGTACCATCTGTCTTCAATTAAGAGGTTAGCAGGTGTGGTTTGCTTGAATTCATGTAGGAGGATTTATTCTATTCTCCTTTTATGATGGAGACTCGCATACTCCCATAGTTGTGTTGGAAATCCCAGTGAATGTGGGCAGAAGAGAAACATCACTCAAGACATGTCACCTCTAAAATAATCAGTGCTCACTCTGCTGAGTGCTCCGACTCCCTGTCTTGCAGAGAGCAGCAATGAAGTCAGTGAGGGATCTCATGGAAGTAAGTGTTGCAATAGCTGGAGATGAAGGAGATCACTTTGGCAGGTCTGAGGCAAGAGAGCAGAACCAGTTTATAAGTCGTGAGCCATATTCATCACGAAGTCAGAAGTGGAAAAAAAGCATCAGTCTAGACTGTTCCTAACACAGCTACTCAGCCAGGATCAAATTTGCCATTGATGCATATTAAGAAAGCGTTTCGTGAATAGCTCACAGAATAAGGTAGCCCTCAGCATGAATACACGTACTGCAAACTGGCCACAAGCAGGGAAAAGTGCTGCTTGAACAATATCCAGTGAATATGCTATTCAGTTGATCTGTATGGTTATTGTTTAAAAAAAACATCAACAAAACCTCCCCCTCTCTTCCCGCTATTCAGATTGCTCCGTTCATCAGAAATGGTACAATATGTCCCTTCCATTGTAACCAGCCTGCAGCCCAGCCCACGCTGACTACATGTAGGGCACTGCATGTCCTCTAATGAAGGACTCCAGTGTTGGCATACTCCCTTTCAATGCCCTCTGCACCTGCTATTGATACGAAGGACTCCAAGGAGCTGCACCTCTCCCTCCCTCATCTCTCCATTCCTTCACACTGTGATCCCCACTGTCCCCTTAACCAGATCAGAAAGCCTTCAGGATTTTTCTTTCATGTTTTGACTGCTACACCATTTTTCTTCCCCCTCTCCTTTGCTCCAGCTCTACGGGGCATTTGTTAGCAGCCTGGTTTATCTTTACAAGCTGGTGGTGCATTCAGCCGGGGATGGGCAGAAAGAGCCCAGCCAAAGCCTAACATTGTGCATGAAGCTGGTCCATGGTCTTGCCACCTGCAAATGGTGTCAGGGCTGAAATAGCTGCCTTTTCAGAACCTGTGAACATTTGGCTCTATTTAAGTCTGACAATGATACACTGGGGCTCAGTAAGCCTGTGTTGTCGATGCTAGGGTAAGAAGGTAAGGCATCATACCATTCTGTGCATTGAAGTGAGGATTCAGCATGAATTGCGTAATTAAGGAATGAAAAGGAAAAAAAAAATGCAATCGAATTAAACCTGACAGCATAATGCAAGGAATTAATAGCTTTATTTGCTACTTAATGATAATGATACTGTTTTCATTTCATTATGTGAGTCACAACCAGATTTGCGTTGGCTTACTTCTATTCTTTAGCAAGTAAACTGAGGCATGCAACCTACAGCTGTAACAGCTGTTAAAGAAAGCTTATTTAAGACTACCATAAATTGGTGCTGAGCAATAAAATCAATTTGCTTCCAATCCAGTACACTAGATTCTTATGACATGACATTGTTAATTTCTTTTTTAAATTAAAAATAATGTAATAAAAACTTCTATTGACTGACAGGAGCAAAAACCCAAACAGACTGTAGCAATGCATCTTGTGATATGATCCCCACAATGATCTGTTTCAGTTTTCACATGTTTGGGATTACACAGTAAACCCTAGATCCCTCTGTCTGTGAAGCGACTCCAGCTTTTGGCAATGGTTAAACACATGGTATTTGCTGCCTTTCCTTTTCAATGCCTCTCTACCAAAAATATCACATAAAAGAAGTAGAAAGGGGAACAGAAGTGGGTGAGAAAATAACTTAAAGAAGCCAGCTGAGGAAGGAATGACTGTCACAAGACTGAAATCATTGTAGATCTTTTTTTTTTTAAGAAAAGTGGCGATGAGGAACACTCATTCATTTTTTTTTTCTGAAGTCTTAGAGAGTGGTTCAGGCTTAAAGAGGTCTAGCTATGGTGTATCTGCGAAGGAACAGAGCTGTAAATTATTTCAGTAGACTGCAGATACAAGAATACACTGGCAAAATGAGAAACAGGTCTAAGGTAGCCACTCATGGCCAGTTCCTTTGTCTTTTTAATCTCCTCTTCTCCTGATCTATTGTGCCCATGGTTCCTCTTTCTCCTTGTTGTCTATCTCTGTTCCTACAAACTTTTTTTAGCAGCTTCTCTTTTCCCTCAGCATTCTGGTGAGGTCCTGGTGACCTGCATTTGTCATGGCCTGGGTGTGCAAACTCAGTGACACAGAGCCATCCAGGTACCTTGGGTGATCTGTGACCCCTCCGGAAGCCAGCTGAATGCCCAGAGTGGGGTGAAGGTACAGGCACAACCATGTCTGTCCTGGGCTAAACTGAGCTCTGAGGTGGGGGTAAAAGCGGCAGGTGCCAGGCACCATTCTAGCACTCATCCTGCTGCGAGGACAAGGGATGCCAAGTGCTATTTCTGCTCCTCAGCTTTGGCCTGAAGGACCAGGACTCTCAGATTGAGATATCACTAATTTGCTTTTGCCCAAATGTTTTCTTTTCTCTCCCTCTTCTGCATCCTGCCTGTGTCACTGCTGGACATTCAATAGTTGATGTTTCGGGGCAGCGGAGGAACTCGTAATTATTACTGCCATTCCCAAGTTGCCTTTGCTTTGAATTAGTCTGCCCTAATTCTGGTCTCAGTTACCAGGGATTGTACGTTTTAATATTACTCTGAATTGCCAAAGTAAGGAGTTTTAAACAGCTCGATGGCCACATCACAGCTGAGGCCTAATATTGTTTTCCTCTAATCAAGAGATGTGCTGTGGAGAGGTGCTGAGGTGGGCCTGACAATAGGGTGTCAGGAAAGAAAAGGCAGATTTTCACAGCTTTGTGTAGAATCCGCAAATTTCCTTGGGGACCTAATGAATTAAACATTAAGCCTACATACACTATGCTAGATATAATTCCATGATTAAATTCGGAATAAAAAATATTAAAAGGCATCTACACGTGAAGACCTCCAAGACCTCTATGTCCCACAGCATAATCGGGAGTGTTAAAATGCAGTGTTATCCTAAGAAGTTCTATTATAGCAAGTATCACATAGTGAGTATCTATATTTATTATTTTGTGTTGATTTTCTGCATAAAATATATTCAGCTTGAGAGTAAAGGACATATTTTTTTTCCTGACTGCAGACCTTATGTATCCAAACCGTATGTAGATCTGGACAGGCAATGTCTTTTACATAGCTACCAAGCATAAATGGTTAATTGGCCAAACTGTACCGCTGTTCAACCTTGTGCAGTTCTATTGGCCTCACTGCAATTAGGGAAGTTGTGACTAATTAGCTCTCTGTAAACACTTGAGAATGATGCATATAAAAGAATAGAAACATCAGCTTCTGTCTGCCTATCTGCATCAAATCCGCAGGGCAAAATAATGGGAAAAGCAGCAGAAGAAACTCAAGAGTTTTGTTAGACCCCCCGAGCAAGAAGATGCTCTTTTTATGTGGTAATTTTTCAGAGTAAAGTTACATACAAATGGAAAAAAAACCCCCTCCTCCTCCACCTTTGGGCTATTGAATGCCTTATTAGATTCTTTTCTCCCAGTGTAAGAGGAATCCCTGACAGCAAACTATCAACCTCTTGGAATGATAACTTGGTATCTTCACTCCAAATGTTCACATGCTCTTTTCTCTTAAAGAAGGCCAGGACAGATTTTAAGGAAATGCAGATTAAAATGCAATGCCCTGTTCTTCCCATGACAGCTTCTGGGAGTAACTAAGGAAGCACTTGGAGTCCATTCCCTTCCATGCCCACACGTTCAGACGATCACACACAAGCTAAAGATAAGAACAAAACATGGTCACAGAGACCTTGGGAAAATAACATGCTGTCTCTTCAAGTTGACGGCTAACATTTGCTACTTTCCTTATATGAAGTCAGAAAATGGGGGCAAGAGCATCCTCCATATTCTTAAGGAGGCTGCAAAGATAAATACACACAAAACTTGTTAACAGCTTGAGAGGAGAACACAGACCTCCGTGCTACTTACCCAGAGTGTGTATTTCAGTGCCAATGACACATGCCAATCTTTATCCACCTAGGAAATGGTGGAATGGCATCTGTCTCTTTAATGGCCAAGACATATTACTTCTGAAGTCTAGCCCAGTGAATCACAGATATTTTCTTTAAGTGCAGACCTAACATCTGACTAAGTAACATACCAGGACTGTTTTTGCAGGGATTTTGGTCTGGCAAGTTGTACTGCTTTAAATACAAAGGAAAGGAAGTGTTAGGCTTGTTTTGTGGTTGGGTTGTTTTGTTGTTGTGTTTTTTTTTTTTTTTTTTTTTTTTTCTTTTTTTCTCCTTTTAAACTTTAAATAAACAAAGATAGAACTGCAGAAATAGAAAGAACCTGTTTGTTCAAAACAAGAGACTTGACTCACTTTGAATAAATAATGACACTTTCCTGTGCTTAAAGACCCATTAAGTAAAATCAAGTTGCAAGATCCTGATTGTGATCAGATAGCTGTGGTATGTTAATAGCCTTCATCTGTACTGTGAGTGGGAGTATGGAGAGGGAAAATGCTTTCATAGAAAAAGCAAACAGCACTGTTGTGTTTGCAAGGATATTAGGAGTCTGCAGATGAGAGAGGTAAACAATTGCTTTTATTATTAGCAGCAGATCAATGCCACTAGATTAGCAGAAACTGAGAATAAAGCAGAAAAGAGAAGAACACCTGTCTCATCACACCTCCACGGCTAAGCACAATCCCCAGCTATGAACAGTAGCAACAACATGCCCTGCCAAATATGTCCTCAAATTTTAAGTCCAAATAAAAGTTGGTTTTTTTTTTTTCAAATTTAAAACCTAAACAGAAATGTAGCAATCTGCCTTCATTGAGAATGGGCAGATTTAAGAGTAGATGAATGCGTCAATGACTCAGAAAGGGGTAGGGCTCCGCTTTGGCTTTCCACTTCTCTTTCTGAGAGGAATAAGCTGAACCAGGCCAAGAGAGGTTGGCTTTCTGTCTTTTTGGGCAGCTATTCTCTAGACAAGAATTCAACTGCTTCACCTGTCCCCATGGAGGAGGCAGGCAGGAGCTCCTGCTCTTCCTTCCACGCTGGAGACAGAAAGTGATCACAGCTGACAGAGGAGAGAAGACATGGAAGTTGGGAGTTTTGAAGGGGGTACTAGGAGCTAATTACCAGGTTGATTTTCACTGAAAGTCTGTCAGTGTGTGGGTTATTTTTGGGCTTATCTCTTTATTGGGGTTGGAGAGCTTTAATTCTCACAAGCTAGAAGAGATTGTATGAACCCCTGTCCTTCTGCCGGCATGTCAGTATAAAAGCTTCCACATAAAGGAAAACAAGAGTTTCTTACATAGGCAGTTTAGTGTGAATACGGTGGTGGTTAGGCCAGAAATGTTGCCAGCTTCTCTGCCTAAGAAAATCTCACACTCTTCATGGCTTACACAGCTGTGTCCTTTGGAAAGCAAAGGTGCAATTTAGGTATCTCTTCTGTACAGATACTTCAAAAATTCTCTCCACAGAATTAGCAAAAAAAAAATAAAAAAAAATCATACTTGGAAACCACAAAAAAAAATTAATGGCGTAACTTCTGAAAATTTTAGTTCAAGACCTTACACTAATAATTACTAAATTATTTTTCAATAGTCCCTTCATTACATCTCGAAAAATCTCTTTTTGCATTTTCGATATCTGTCACGAGATTACTATATTTGAGAATTTCCATTTATTGTTTTATACATCACTGTAATATTGGTGACAAAACCTCTGGTCATATTTGGGTCAAAACACTCACTTGATTTGATACATTCCTGTAGTTTCTCTTTCCTAGAAGATCAATAATCATCAACTCCTGAGGGAAGCTAACTAGTCAGATCACATATTTCCACAAGACTGACTTCTGTGAAAGCTGCAAAAGGGCTTCTGTTTGCAAATCCACATATGACCAAGTTTTTCAATGCTATTAAATGTTGTCATGAGATTCTCAGTCATAGAGAATTCAGACTTCAGCATGGGATGTTCCAAGTAGATGATATGCTATTGTAATAAATGATGAAAGCCAAGTTATACAAACAAATGAACAAGAGCTCTTTAAGTGACCCATTCTCATCCTTACATTATCCTGTTCACTTGGTATATTGCAAAGCTTAGTAATTCAAAGCGGGTACCGCATTTCTTACTCTACTCTGGATGGAATCAGAGAGGTGAAAGTAAGGCTTATACTCTTTGGGTTAATGAGGTCCACACGTCCGAGGGGAAATAATTTGCAACTTACAGTTCCAGGCAAAAAGGTCAGAGGTTGTAATGGATCACACACAGAACAAGACTCAAAAATGTCACGTAGGTACAAGAAAAGGAAATGCTGCAGTAGGATGTATGAACAGGGGAAAAAAGTAAGACATCTGAAGCAGCCCTTCTCGTTACACTTGGCACAGAGAAGGCTTCACGTGGGCTTGCATCCAGGGGGCATTACGCTTCAACCAGCATGTGGCCCAACTGGAGAGAGGGCAGAGGCAAGCACCAAGGCAGATTAGAGGTCTGGAAAACGTGACTTCAGAGGAAAGCCTGCAGTTAATGAGCCTGAAGAAGAAAGAACTAAGAAGGCAGTATCATAACAGTCATCAAACACATAAAAGCGTGTTGTGAAGAAGAAAGGCACAACCCGCTCTCAGCTCCCACGGTGGACAGCTGACACAGGAGGCCTCCCCTGCTAGTGAGGAAGGATTGGGTCAGACGCAAGGGAGGTTTTGTAAGAACAAGGCTCATCAAGCATTGCGGCAGGTTGCATGGGGAGGCTCTTGTACCTCTGTTCCCAAACATCTTTAAAACCAGGCTAAACTGGAGGTATAATTGATCCCGTGTTCGGGCAGGGGTGGCCTCTTGACCCTGAAGCCCTGCTTTATTTCCATTATAGAGATGTACAAATGCTTCTAAGCCAGTGCAAAGCACCAGCATCCCTCTCCCAGGCTCCCGCCCCTGTCCATGGCTAGTAACAGAGGTTTCAGAGAACGTGCAAAAACTCTGTAACATGTAGTAGCAGAACAAATTGGATGTCAAAACCATGTTAGTGCTTGGCTTCCTCTTGGAAGGATATGGCTTTATGATCTGCTGTATTTTTAAGCTGACCCAGGGTAACAATAGGCAGCCTCAATGTACATATACATTTCTAACCTTTTAACATTTTTTACTAGATTCTTGGCCTCAGTGATAGCTAGTGGCAATGAATAACACATTTAACTGTGCTTTTGGGTAAAATATATCTTATCTTAGCAGTTAGTTATATGTTGTACAGAAAAGGTAATTAGGAGTTCCCGAGTTGCCTCCTCTATAGTAGGTGTTATTTGGTATACCTCTATCATGCTTCATGCTATTTATTTAATCCCCAGGCTAAACAGCTTCAAGGCTTTCACTACCTCTTCATATAGAGGTCTTTTGGCATCTGTAGTAATTTTCATCACTGGTCCCTGAATCATCTCTGCTGGACTAAGCAGCATATGCAAACATCTTTTTTCTGACTGAAGCAAGGGAGTAAATGCATGGGTAGAGGGTCTTTTATGCAAGGAGGGAGAATTTCATGTTCTTGTTTGTTTCTAGAACTTTTTTTGCATGGCTGATTTTACACAGCTGTCCAAATATATGGCTGCAGTGGAGGAATTGCAGACAGTTCTGAGAGTTCTGAACTTAGGAAACAGAGCATGCAAGGCATATTGATTTCTTTGTCTGTATTGATCCTTCTTCATTACTTAACTCTCAAGCCTATAAAATCTGCTGGTTAGAAAAAATCCTGATAACTTATTATTAGCTTATTAGAATTTCTATTAGAGATGGTATGTGTTCTTCTATTTTAAAAGGACAAAAAAAAAATAAAATTATTTCTCTCACAGAATTAAAAGTTAAACTAAATAAACATAAAGAAATAAGGAACAGCATCCAAAGCACTGTACGCTCTGTTCTGCTTGTCCACTATATATGAATAGGAGCCTTGTATTTCTTGTTCTTGCCCTGTCTTTTAAGACTTGTGTAGATTTTTCAAGCAGTATGTGTCATGTGGTGATAATTTGCACATTTGCTTCAATGCTGCATTTCTGCTCCCAAGCAAATTGCTAGCATAAGGACAGTCTTGAATCCTAACACAGCCAGACAGCAGCTGAGAAGACATGACTGCATCCCAAACTCAATGCCACCTCCATGCACTTGCTAGAAGAGCTGACTGGCAATGTAAGAAGTACCAAGCTACAAGAGAGGTGAGGAAGGTTCTCACAGGGCAGAACACCCTAAGGCAATCTTCAAGGGGAAAGTGAATCTTAGGTGTTATTACTCCAAGGATGTGTCTCTGAGAGGTATCAAACCCTGCCTTATGAGGTAACAAATCATGGCATTAAAACAATATTTCAATGACAATGCTACCATTGTGAGAAGTGATCAGCTGGGCATACTCACTTTGTCTGCCTTCAGGTCCTTTTGTCACAGAATTATAGCATAAAAGATGACATTTTGTTGGAACTTTTTACTGATTTGCATTATGGCTAGAGGTAGACACAGAATTCTAATATCATCTATGGGTTGCCTGGCATTTGCGGGCTTATGTCAGATCTTTTGGGTTATATGAATATTTCCTTTGATGTAATGATATGCTTTATTCTTACAAGAGCTATTTAAAAGACAAAGAAAAATCTCTTTTCAAAACGTGTAGTTAATGAAATAGCAGCCCATATCACCTAATGCATCGTGCATTTCATAAATATATATTGCAAGTTAGGACAGGTGGCTTTTAACATTTCCCTTGCTCATCTTAATCCAATTCTTTGAGGTCTACCAGGCCATGGTGGATTTCTTTGAGAAACACGGATGTAGTGTCACAGCTGACCTGCCTTTTGGTTATTACATCAACACAGATAATCCATAAAGAGAGTACACTGACTCAGAGCTCCCAACCTTTGAGTACTACGAGTACGTTGTATTTACTTGGTAATTCATGTATCAAACTACAGTTTAGAATAGATTCACGTATCACTGGCTGCTCCTTCTAAACCTCTATTGATCCATTATGACTGTGTGCATGTTGGATTGGAAGTTGTGAATATTCAGATCTGGTAGGGCTGTTTTTCTTTGCTTTACAGTCTTTTATACAGTAATGAGCAGCTGTAAGAAACTACTTTTTCTGAAGTAACTTAAACCCAATTCAGCCTGTTGCACTAAATTGACCATAAGAGTCATCAAAAGTCATGGAGAACAATGAGGTGTTCAACTGTTATGACTAGGAACTCTGCTGAAGTCTGAGTAACAGGCATGAGAAAAGACCAGAAATCAATAGTATAAAAACAGTGTGCTGGGAAATAAGCTAACAAAATAAAAAGTGGATACGCTATTTCACTTACCATTTCTTTTGGTACAGCTATATATGGAAAGCTCTTTGGAAGGAACTATAATTACTGTAAAACAACTAAGGAGATAGTGTGTGTGACTGGGACACCTCTTCTGATCACAGGATGAACCCTAAGACTGTAGGACCTTACCCGAACCAAGAAAGTATCAGGGGGATCTAGAGGACATCAACACCTCTTTCGCCTCAGGACAACTTCTGGGGAAGATCTATTGTGTAATGAATTAATTCCTAGTTCTTTCTCTTCTTTTTATGCTCTTTTCCATCTCCATCCCTATTTATTCTTTTTCCATACTCTCTTTTTGCCATTTGAGTTATTTGGATGTTCTTACATACAATTGTGAGTTTTTTGACGTACCTGTGCCTTTTTTTGAGAATCTGATGTGCTTGGCTAAGATGGCAGTGTTTCTTGCTACACTGAGCATACCATCAAAAAGGGAACTACCAGCAAGTCAGCCCAGCGCCAGCCCAAAGACTCTTGAAAGGGCCAAGAAGGGTATGTGTGGTTGCCTGCTATTCTCTACAAGCACTGTTGCAAGTAAGAGCTAGTCTCAGAGACCAAACCCAGCTTTTTCTGTCCTTGATACTCTTTGTTCATTCTTTGGTGCACATTTTGTATTTATTTTCTTGTCTTCAGAGAACCAAGATGTGATAAAAAAGCTCCAACCCAGCTCAGATGACATTTTGTTTTTTCTTTAACAAGAATGACTATATCATATCTAATATCAGTCTAATAGTTGCCAAATGTTCTCTCTACAGCTAAAGTCTAAGGAAATCTGGTACATTGCTACAAAGAAGTTACTTTGCTGTTTATGTCAGATGCATTAATTTTTCTTTTCTGATTCTGCATCTTTAATAAAGAATGATAGATTTTTAGCTAGCTGCTTACCATGGTATTAAGCAGACTGAGATTTCTATGTCAAAACCATGAATGTATTTAATTGTCTAGTGTTCCGCAGTGACAAGGTCATGTTAACACCATTGAGCATCTAGACCTGTTAACACATTGAAAGCAACACAGAACTCACTTGTTTTTCCCTTCATGCCAGGCCATGTCCTAAGAGGCACAGAGGGTGTTTAACCTAAAACCCTGTGATTCATTAGCAAATTTTCCATTTCCGAATTCTCAGAGCTCACATCCAGTTAACTCTCCCAGTCTCTCTTCAGATTACAACTTTGTGGTGGACTGTGTTGCTATCCTTCTCTCCAGCAAAGCAGGCTTTGAACATGACACTAAGGCTACGTCTCCTCACCACGCAGACCTCCTCAGGTCCCAGGCAGAGCTTCCAATGGCTTCCTATTCTGCCAGGAGAGAGGTCTTGCCTTTAGAAATCCAACCCACCCACTCGTTCCTGGACCATGCTCTGCTCCTCCTTTTCCTGGCTGCATATGGGAGCTCTGCCTTTGATACTGTAGAACTGGCTCTGTATCATCCTTGGACATGGGGAACTGAAACTCAAAAATAAGACCATGCCTGCACCCTGGATGAGCTGAGCTGCTCCTGTGTGATGCCCAGGAAAACTGGGGTGCAGGACAGTACACTGCGGGGATTCTGGGCACAGTCCAGCTGCATCCCAGGGCAACACTGCCACATCCACTCAGAAAGGAGCTGGAGGGAACCAGCAGCTATGAATCTTCTGGAAGCAGCTTCTATCACTTCTGGAAACAAGCAGGTAAGTCAGCAAAGCACCATGTGCATGGGTGGACTGTTCAGTGGATAAGGAACTGGCTGACTGGTCACAGCCAGAGGGTGGTACTCAATGGCTTTAGGTCCAGATGGAGAGCAGTGACAAGTGGTGTCCCTGAAGGGTCCGTGCTGGGACTGATACTGTTTAACGTTTTTATCAATGATATAGATGGAGGGATTGAGTCCACCATCAGCAAGTTTCCAGATGACACCAAGCTGTGTGGTGTTGTTGATATATCAGAGGAACAGGATGTCATCCAGAGGGACCTGAACAGGCTGGAGAGGTAGGCCCAGGTGAACCTCATGAGGGTTATGAGCAAGTGCAGGGTTCTGCACCTGGGCCAGAACAACCCTCACTATCAATAAAGACTAGGGGATGAGGTACTAGAAAGCAGCTCTGAGGAAAGGGACTTAAGGATGCTGATGGATGAGAAGCTGGACATGAGCAGGCTGTGTGCACTTGCAGCCCAGAGGGCTGCATCAAAAGGTGTGTTTCCAGCAGATCCAGAGAGGTGATTCTGCCATTTTGCTCTGCTCTGGTGAGACCTCACCTGGAATACTGTGTGTGGGTCTGGAGCCCTCAATATAGGAAGGACGTGGACCTGATGGAGTGGGTGGCCCAGAGGAGGGCCATGAAAATGATCAGAGGGTTGGAGCACCTTTGCTGCGAGGACAGACTGAGGGAGTTGAGGTTGTTCAGCCTGGAGAAGAGGAAGCTCTGGGGAGACATAATAGCAGCCCTCCAGTACCTGAAGGGGGCCTACAAGAAGGCTGGAAAGGGTCTGTTTACAAAGGCATGCAGTGACAGGACAAGGGGCAATGATTTCAAGCTGGAGAAGAGCAGATTTAGATTGGATATTAGGAATAGGCTATTTACTTTGAGGGTGGTGGATCACTGGAACACGTTGCCCAGGGAGGTGGTGAAGCCCCTTTCCTGGAGATAATGAAGGTGAGTCTTGACGAGGCCCTAGGCAATCTAGTCTGGTTGGGGGTGGCCCTGCTGGCTTTTATCATATGCCCAGATCCTGACTGGCTTAATTTCTCACTCTCCTCCCAGATTCTGCTACTGCTGAGCACCTGAATATTTTAATTGCCTTACTGCTGCTGCCCCTCATAGGAAAAAACCTCACTTAGCAGTACCTACACTGACCATAAGTTACAAACCGATAGGAAGAAATGTGTAAATATGACCCTGTAACTTACTGTGTAGCGTTTTCTGAATCTCCCTAGGTTCTTGATAAACCCACGCAATCATCTTTTGCTACCTATGGTTTTGTTAAAGTACAGCTTCAAATAAAATGTGACTACAAATCTAGAGAGTTATGCAAATGTGAAACCTACTTGTTTTTACAGATGATGTTAGCAGGTATATATAACCTATCAGTTCTTACATAAAGCCATTGTGGTGATAATACTTCTGCATGCATTAAATGGTTCTGAAAGGAACCTAGTGATATGTGTGCTCTAGCTAACTTCAGGTGTTCAGAAATTTTAATTTGAAGAAAATAAACTGACAATAAGAACTCATCTGCATCATTAACTAATGTTACACATGTTTTGAAGAACAAAACTATTTATGAATTATAGGAGTCTTGAAAGAGCCAAAACTTTAAGTAATTTCTACTTTCACACATTATAATTTGCCTGAGAAATAATTTACCTATGCTTTTCCCTCCCCCTCTGGATTGCAATGATTTAACAGCATGTGCAAAATTACCACTCTGAAGGACAGGAAATAACTGCTAGGAAGAAAGTTCTTACTAAAAAGCATCAACAATATTATAAGCACTCGTCTTACAATAAACTACCCTTTTTTTTCTTTTAATACTCATTAAAAATACCAGATCAATAATGACAGAAGCAGGGCATCTCTGGTCATTTATACAGAACAGACAACATCTTCCCCCATCTACCATAAAAAAAACATCACCTATGCATCAAATTGCATAGGTCTTTGCAAACATTCAGTAATTTTCCTCTCTTACAAGACTGCAAAGAGAGTCATGCCAACTGAAAGCCTGGAGATATTGTTCTTCTACTATTATGTATGTATGTATATATATATATATATATATATATATATATATAAAACACAAACAAACAGCTACAAAACATTAAGCCTTCCTGAGAGGGTTTCTGTCAACAGCCAAACCAAACCAAAAAGAGAACGGCTTTAAGCTACATTTATTTTTCCACTCCTCACCACTGAAATGGACAAAAATCAATCAAAACATTGCTCTTCACTCTTACTCCTCCGGTTCTCTTAACTTTCACTGAAGTGAAAGAAGAAAGAAAGCATTCAATAAAAATTAAAGCTCTAATAATACACTTTGGAGCATTCCACATGTACTTGAAAAGTAGGAAAACAGGCTTCAAATCTCTGCTTTGAAACAGGGAAATAAGGGATTTCAGATTGGACTTCCAAAGCCTGAGGGTCACAGAAAATTTGGTCATAATTTGCCTTTAACATCTCATGTTTCTTTTATGTCTTTTTGCGTAAATAATTAAGCATCCATAAGTATAAAAGAGAAATGAGAGGGACTTTACAGCTCTGTAGTTTGGATACTCACCTGAGAATATGGAAACCTGCTTTCAATTTCTACTCCAAATAATATTTGTCTCTTTTACACAGTGGAACAATAGTGCTAGGACACAAAGCAAAGAAGCTGCTTCCTGAAATACCCAGTATCCTTTTTCAGGGTTCAGATTATGCAGGTTCTCATATGGAGGAGATAAGTGACTGACCTTGCCAGGATCCTCTCAATGGACATCAGGGGCAACTGCAGATCCCCTTCCCTTTCAGCTAATACACTGCCACATCCCTTTTCTGTCTATCCAAGCTCTTCCACAAATACAACCCAGATTCACAGTTATGTTTGGAAATGGCATATTTTAGAAAAGCATTATCTTATATATTTGAATACATAGAGACAGATATATAGATTTTAAGCTTAATTTTCCACAAACATCTTTGAAGCCAGATAAAAATATGCTTCTGAGGTTAGATGGTCTATATAACACATTCAGCATGGGGTAGCCATTTAGCATTTTTCTAAGTCATATAGTAGACTTGGTTAAACTTTAGGCAAGCTATGAATAGCCATATGTGCAGAGACTTATTTTCAAACTGCTGACACATTGTGAACTGCAAAAGCACCAGTACAAAAAAAGAAATCATTTCTCAATACAGGTTTCTAAAACACACACATAGTTTAAAATAAATTGACTGAACATTTAAACCTGCCTAATTTTGGAATCAATTCCACGTTTGAAATAATCTACAAGTTGAAGCAGCTGAAGCATAAAATGTGTTTGAAACCGAACAAGTTTAAATATTGAATCAATTTTGACATAAATGTGTTTGCATATTAAGGCATTAAAAATGAATCCAGTTTAAATATTAAGCTGATGAGAGAAAAAGCTGTGCTAGGGAAAAAAGATTAAGGATGACCACTAAAATTACAACACACTCAAATATTAGAAAAATCCTGGAGTTTGTTACTTAATCTTAGTGAAACAGCTATGGCTAAAGGAAAAAGAAAAATCCTGTAAGCATCAATAAGTAAAAGAATTAGAAAGGCATTTTAAAGCACAGAATGGTGATAAGTGAAGAGTTTCTTAGTGCACAGTTTATCTGATTTCAAGGGCTATGCTACAAAATTGCAGCTCAAGTCTTTTTTTTCCCTTTAGTTTTCCTTGGGAGCAAAAGAAGGGCCCACAAACCTCATCCTTCTACCCTGTAATGCCACTACACCCACAAGCAATAATCTTTTGAAATGAGTTAGCTGTAATTGATTGGGACTTGAAACAAGGTTTTCTCTGTATAATCAAACATGCCACATAACCCTCTCCAGAATCTGCTGCAGTCTGAGCTGGAATTGCCTGCCCCTTCCACCCACCTTTCCAAGTAGAGAATAAACAGTGGGTCATAGCAACGCCTTAGTCATCCCTTGCTGATACCTGTGGGTGCAGGACGTTGGGGCAGACAGGAGAAAGAAAGGGAAACAGTAGTAGGGTACAAAGTTCCACCCATCAAAGGAAAATAGAGTTCAGGCACTAAGGCAAACTTGCTCAGGTGAAAAATCCTCACATGCTGCCATAAGCAATTTCCTTAGGTTAAGAAGTCAGACTAAATTAGGTGCTTCTGCCTTAGACCCAGCCAGCTGCAAGTGCCTGGTAAGGCTGGCATGAGGGAAAGTGCGTTAACAGCCTCCCAGCAGCAGCAGGTTCAGTAACTCAGCCTATGTTTTTTTTTTCACCTGAATTCAGATGACTGAGTATGGCCAGATTTCATGCTATTTAGTCAATTACTCACTTGGGCTGCTCATCCTCTGTTGGGAAAGCTGCACCCACCTTGCTCTGCGCATCACTCTGGAAGGCCATGTGGCCAGAGACACCCCTTCCTCTTGCAGAGCATTCAGCTGCATGTGACTGTGAGCTACTGATGTATCCCAGCAGCAACCTATGCACCTCTGAAGGCTAGGCCTTCCTTCACGAGCCTTCCAACAAACTGGAGCTATGTGAAGGTTCATCAACCAATTTGCATTCTGCTTCCAATATTAACTCTGCAGCCAGAGGGAGATGACTGTTGCTTAACCATTTTAATTGTGAAATTATCCCTTTTATTTGCCTCACTACCTGGCACTGTTCCTGCTGCAGAGAAGGGGAGAGCTTACATATCACAGGTGTTTCAGGTGAGGAGTACGGGGAACAGGCAGTGACACAGCCTCTGGGAAAACACCTTGTAATCATTAGCCAATACCACTAATCTGTCACTGCTGTGAGTTTTGGTACTCACATCCAAAATCACAAAAGAATCAATGTCTTGAGACCTGGTTGGCATTTCAGCTATACTTCCCTGTGCTGACATCTACTAACCTCAAGAGCAAAGCTTATACATCACCTCAACAACTCTGCCTGCCACCCCCAGTACGAGAAGGTGGCACTTCTGTAGGAATGAATGAAACCTGGGTCTGAAGCCTTGTACATATGGAATGCTCGGGTCCATATTCACCAAAATAACCATTATTGCAAATACTAACAGCCTATAGGCTAAATAGTTCCTTCACGAGAACACCAAACACTTAGACCTCTGGAATGGAGTCTGCCTACTGTTAAAGTTTCAAAGATGATGGGAGTTTTAGCTCTTTGTACTCTCTGAGTGGAAATCTCACAGAAGTTATTTTTTACTGGAATTTTCTTTTAATAATAGAAAAGCATATGCATGACAAAAACTATTGTCTGACTATGTGAATTTGAAGACCATTAAGCTGTGGTTGTCAAAAGATAATGTTAAAGAAGTGTTGCCTGTAGTTGTGCAATGTGCATTAAAAATGTAATCTTCGGAGAAAAGCAAACACTGATGCCTGATGGCAGGAGGTACACAATCAGCCTCCTGCCCCACAGCTGTGAAACTCCTCCCCACTGTAAAATCAAGGCACACCAATGCTATCACACCCGCATATATTTTTGATATTTGCCTTCTTCTTTTAAAAAAATAAGAACGGAACCTGAATAGGCTGTAACTCCCACTCCTTTTCTTATATCAATTCTCCTCTTGCCCATGAGGACGGCAGACAGTTTTACTGTGACACACTGTATGTCCCTTGAAAGGTGACCAGAGTTCACCCACTCAGTTTTATTTGTTTCAGGGTAACAACTCAGATAAAATTAAGGAGTGTGAACAGGAGCTCAATAATTTTGTCAACCACTTCTTAGTAATTTTTTTTTTTTCAAATGACCTGTGATCCATGAAAATGGATGATCCATGAAGTTCTTCCCAGAGTCTTATGAATGTATTTGCATCACTTGACACAACAGCAACTCACTGAAGTGCTCCCTGGCCCTGGGTGCACAGGAGTACAGGCAGTGCAGTGGGCAGTGAGACAGTTACGCCTGTTTTGCACCGCCAAGAGCAGATGTGGATGCTTTATAAATGCTGAAGAAAACTCTTCCAACGTACTCTATTGTTTCCTTCTGAGATGAAGGACCTTCTGAACCACACACCAGTGAGCTGTATCTCACTATATGCTTCTGTAGAAGTCCACCACAGAGCTCATCTTGGTGATGCAAAGGGAAATCCTTTCTTCTTTCAAGTTGGGGTGTGTGTGTGTGTTATCATTAAATTTATTGGGGGTAAAATCTATTGCAGCATTTTGTCAGCCCTAGATGTGAGGACTGGCTGAGTCAGACACCTCCCCAGCAGTTCTGGAGCACAGTACAGCCTCTTGCTGCATAGATTTTATTTTATTTCCTTTATTCATTTGTTGACCACCTCTCCTTCATCCTTTATTGTACATGAAGCATTTTCTGTATAAAAGGACTGAAGAAACTCGATCCTGCTTAGTCCTATCTCAGCCTGAATAGGTTAAATTGCCATGGTTACCTCTCCTGTGCTGCTAGACCTTGAAATACATCTCTATTTCACTTCAGCTTTCCAGGCTCAATGCTGAGCTCTAGACAAATTTAGGAAGACTTTTCATCAGGATATTAGCTCCCCTCCCAGAAGTCCCCTTTTGGGTTTTGTTCATGCCTCTAGCTTCCTTCTGTGCCTGTTTAAACCAACAGTTGCAGCAAACCTCCAAATCAACAGCCTTGTCAGGATGAATAATCTAAAATTAATGTGCACTTGTCGACACGCATTACTGCTCCTGACAGAGACGCGTTGCCTGCGCTGGCTACAAACCGACAATCCTTCAGAAGAAGTTTGCTCGCTGCAGTCCAAGGGCTGATGGAGAGCCCGGGTAAGGCTGGGAGTCGCTTTTCAGATGATAAGTACAATGGTTCCTGACACATAAGACTCAGAGTGAATTCACCAAAGAGCAGGCTGCTTACTTTTTTTTCCCTGCTGTTTGCTTTATTCTCACTGGTGACGGTTATCGCGTTTATACAGCACCCTCTGAGAAATCATCTAGATCCGTTTGGAACATCTTGTTTTTACCACCCTCAATTTCAAGCCGTGGAGCAGGAGCATGAATAATCCGATGCACCACTGATACAGTACAAACGCACACTTTAACTCGTAACTTTATGCCTGGCACTGCCCCCCGCCCCCCTCCTTGCTTTTTTCCTATCCTTAGCTCCTGCAAGCCTTTCTCAGCAACGAAGCATGCTCTTTAGCGGTGTTGTGGGCAAATGGCAGAGAAAGAAGGGGACTTTGGAGCCAGAGAAACGCGGTTCATGAGAGCAGTATAGAGTTACAGCTGTTAGCACTGCACACACCGAATTAATGAAATCAACATGGAATGAAAATAACAGAATAAAATATTGCTCAGATTTTTTCTTTTTTCCCCTTTTTTACACAGCTCAGTAATCAGCATTCAGCATATTGCTGCATTTTTAAAGTTAACTGTTACGGAATTCATGAATTCCTCTTCATGAATACCAAAGGACTTGGTCTTTTGCAATTTAATAGGTAACAGAGTCGCTTTAAATAAACTGTCGCTAAGCTTTCGCATGTCAACAGTTATATGAAAATTGAAAGAGGCTTTTAGTTTTGGTTTTGCTTAAACTTCATCACTCCCTCACCTTTTCTGCTCAGCCATGGCTTGAGCTGGACTTCTGCATCTCCAAATCTTTCTGTTCTGGATGACCTGGCAGTAGTGGGGTGGCACCTTGCATGAGGACGGGGAGACCCAGAGCACTTCTGGAAACTCAGAGGGGAGCAGTGTCTCCCAGCAGGGGAAATTTTCAGGAAGAGAACATATGCACTGCCTGTAAGGAAGGTAGCTGCAGCGTGGCTGCTTTGTGCTCTTCAAGCAAAGGACAGCCACTTGTGCACAGGCTTCCCTCTGCTGTCTCACCCCAAATCAGGGCTAATCTCACACCCTGTGAGACAGCAGGTGACTTGTGGGGCCTTGAGCACTGCAGTCCTCATCTCCATACCTTACACCAGCTCCCACTGTACATCAGTCCTTGTCCCCTGGCAAGGCCATCACAGGGAGGAAAACAGCCTTTTTCTCCTCCATGCCAGCATGCACCAGAGAGGTGACACAACTGCTAACATTTTAATGTTTAGTTTCCTGGCTGCTTGAGGGATCGAGGCTTTTGCCCTGGGAGATATTGGCCAACTGCCCTGATCTGGCCAGATGAATCCTTGGCTGGGAAAAGCCTGCCCCCGGGAAAGGCTGCTCTCCTTTCCTGATGCTGTCCCTGAAATGATGTGGCAAGTTGCCCAGTCCTGTGCCCATCCAGCCACTGGGAGGCTGGAAGCACATCTATCCGGGCAGCTGATCTGGGGGTGGCAGCAGGGGCAAGAGGTAGGAGAGACAACTTCCAGCCATCAGAGAGAACCAGCCTGCTCCTTGGGAAAGTGTGGCCTGGGTGTGGGGAGAGCCTGATGTGACTGAAGGACGAAGGGAGAAGGTGAGAAGAGAGGGAGGCTGCAGAGGTTGGGCACAGGGTGAAAACAGTGGTGGCACGTGAACAGCTTTGCAGGCAGGAAAGAAATGAGCATCCCCTGATGCATCCTCTGATGTTCTTCCTAAGGGATGATTCTAGGTAATTTCTGGGGAATTGTAGATTATTTTTCTTTATTGTTTTCCCCTACTCTCTTTCCACTTTTCTAAGAAGAAAATTACCTAGAATTTACTAAGCTGCACAAACAGCTAGTTGGCAGCTTTCAGCATATTTGGAAAAACATTTCCTTGGCAGAACAGCATACAGGTTTGTAACTCTGGGATGATATTGTCATAATACATCATGGAGCTCAGACTAGCATCCCAGCAGATTAAACATAAAAGAGTTACCAGCAGTGTTTTCTCACAAGGGACTTATTTCCTTAGAAATACATGTCCCTGGCTGGTCCTGAAGAACAAACACCTCAGCAGCCCTTGGCTAATGCTGTGTGGCCCATCTATTCATCCTTTGCTGACTGCAAACAAAACTGGGGTCTGGATGTGAGGCATGCTTTTATTTCTTGCTTTTGCTTTTGGACTCTTGTCTAGCCAGGGAGGAGATCTAAATTTGAGCTGAGAGTTTTAGGGGTTGGAGGAAGGAAAGATCATGTGTGCGGAAAATGGGACCAACAAATTAAACTGTAGGAATTAGCTCCTGGTATAAAGTGGAGTTTCAAGGCTAGGCATGCTCATTTCTATTACAGAAGGGGCTACTAAAGTGCTGGAAAGTAAAAAGGCACCTTCATTTTAATAATGAAAAGGTCAACCTGTGGACTGGTTTCAGCCGAAGGGTTGATACACAGGGAGCAAGGTTCAGGGAACCCTGTTTGTATAAAAAAGGAAAAGAGTCAGTTTAAACCCACATGGAGTTGAGTGCTGGCTTTAGGGGGCCACTGAGCCTCAAAATTACTGATTGTCTCCAACACCCAGTTAACGCTCATTGCTCTGGAAATGGGCTGTGGGCAGCTGTAGGCTCAGAAGTTGCCCTGTGTTCTTTATCTGTTCACCATCCTGCAGGTCCTGGGGACATGCTAAAGGTGGTGAACAAAACAAAAGTGGTCCCTGACAATTACATTCTGTGGAAAGCATAAGGCTTTTAATGACACACATCTCATCAGAGCTAGTGTTGGTTTTCCATAGGAGCTAGGTGAGCCAACCTGTCATTTTTCTCTATTTTTTCCCTTTTGCAAGGCTTTCTGAAGACAGGCTGCTGGGAGGCATCGTCAGACTACTGACTCCCTGCTGCCTATTAGAGTACAGGTTACATCTCATCAGGTTACGCTATGGCACATGTCTATGAAGCCAACATGAGGTGAGATTATGCCACAGAAATTAACAATGCAGAAAGACATTTTCTTGATTCACAGCATGGCATCAACTTATACATCTGAGTAGTGGATTAAGGGCTTCCAGCAGCGAGGTGGGGAGGAAGTAAGAGAACAAGCTGCCAACTGGTAAATATCCACACTAATTTTGCAAATGCAGGTATTTCATGTCTTTCCTAATCTAATCGTGAATGCAAACTGGATTACTGCATCTGACATGACAGGAATAAAACAGCACCAACAGACTCTTGAAATTAGCATAGTTAGTTTGCTGGAGGAATTACATTGCTGATACAAGTCACTCTCCTAATAAAGGGCACTCCTAAAAGGGAAAAAAAAGGAAGGGAGGAAGGATAGGGAAAAGCAGAAGTAGGCAGCCTTTTTCCCTAAATCAGAGGCACAATTAAGAAGCTAACTCTTTTTGCACTAAGAATAGAAGATCTTCCCTTGTGATTCTCACTGCAGCATGGAAATTAGTTAGACCATCTATGCTCACCTGACAGGAGAATTTAGGGAAGGACATGGCAAATACCAAAGGCAGTGGTAGTACTTTCACAGGAATTGGCAAGGATGGGCCACTGGAGATGCCTGGACTTTCAGGGGAGATATCTGTGAAAGTGCAGAGGACAAGGAGAAGAGCTGTAATCCAGTGCACTTCCTCAGAGAAGTACTAAAAGGGTTCTCCCGTCCTTACCTTTCCAGTGTTGTCTGTTATGGGCAGCCATTTAAATTACTAGAGTTACTGTACAGAGACAGTACTTGAAACTGGTTGTATTTCTGTTATCATATACAGTACAGAAGTGCAGAGCAGTAGAGAGTCTTGCTCTCAAATCTGCTGCTTTTCTGTGTCATTTTGGGGTTGTTATTAACAGAGACCTTGAAACTAGCAAAGCTGCACTGTTTCTCCAAGCTCCTATCTCCTCAGCATGGCTGAGATGGTCTCCAAACTACCTAAATCTTATGTCTAGAAGAAGAGTTGCACCTCACCCTAAGCTGCAGGCTGTTTCCTGGCTGCTCCAAGTGTAAAAGATGACAAAAGAGCAAAAATATGCTAAGAGAATGGTTGCAAAAAAGAAATGCTCTAACTCAGAGAGGGAACAAGAGAAAAAACAAGCAGGTTAAAGAATGTTAAAGTGATAACAAAAAATTAATATCTCCTTTTACAGGTGTCTGCTGTGGAGAAACTGGGCTGAAAGCCAAAATGAAAAAGCTGCGGCAGCAAGGAGGAGCAGATCCCACAGAGACAAAATGGGAAAGGGGACTGTCTTGGCAGACGTGGTGAGAAGGAAAACAAATCATTAACATTGCTACGGAAAAGCCCAAAATAAAGTGCAGAATTAAAGGAACAGAAGTTATTTTTCATAGGCATTGGAGTTAATGGGTCTCATAATCCCCCCCCTCTCCCTCAGTTCCCTGCCCCAAATGAGGAAGATTTGCCCTTGGTGATAAATGAGCATGGCTCGAACGGAGAAGCTGCTTTCAGGAAGCTTTGTGCATTACCGAGACTTCCTAGAGAAAAGCCACTCTCCACCCCTGCAGCATGAGGGTGCTGCCTATGAGCCCGTCCACTGGGAAAGCTGGGACCCTCTGCTACAGGATAGCAAAAGAAAATGGTAGGAGCACAGTCCAACGAAGTGAGGAACAGGGAGCAGCAGCCATGGAAGACTTGGGGATAGGAAACAGACACTGTGAAATCACTACCCCCAACCTGCACTGAACCCCTGGATGTCTGCCAAACCTGCCGTCAGGAGTGAAGTGTTAAAGAAAACATTAAAAGAACAAACTGAAAGAGGATGCATTTAGACTAGATTTTAGGAAGAAATTCTTTACTGTGAAGGTGGTGAGACACTGGAACAGCTGCCCAGAGAAGCTGTGGATGCCCCATCACTGGAAGGCCAGGCTGGATGGGGCCTTGAGCAACCTGGTCTTGTGGGAGGCGTCCCTGCCCATGGCAGGAGGGTTAGAAGGTGATAACTTTTAAGGTCCTTCCAACCCAAACCATTCTATGATTCTGTGCAATTACTCAACCTTGAAGCAAAGAGAAAAGAAAAAGCCAGAGTCAAAGCAAAAGAGGTGGAAAATATCGAGCCTCAAGTCAGAAACTAATAAGCTTAAAGTTACCGAAGACACAAATTATGGCAGGAAACACCAAAGCACAGAATACAACAAAAGAGAGCCAAGTCATTTATGGAGGCAGGCTAATATCTGTTGAGCTTAGCCGGTCTTTTGCAATGAAGTTTACCATGAGGTCAGCAGGACACTTCAGTGTTAAGAACTCTTTTTGGAATTAAAAAGCAAAGGTGTTTTGAGAGGAAATCCAAAGTGTTAATGCTAGTTATTTCACTACAACCAGAGGTTTTGGCTATCTCCCATGATTTCCCTAACATGGATTTACCTCCGTTGCATCTGTCTCTGCCTCTCTGCACCAGACCACAACAGCATTGAAGCAGAGTAGGTATTCTTATGTTCAGGTACCACGAGGGATAATTTGCCTTGGCTGAAAAGGTTACTGCTTACTTTTGGTTCTCTCTCCACGGCAACTGCTTAAGTAACTACATTTATAGTTTGGCTGCAGCAACCCTCCAGTTACAAACTTCTCATCCTAACACGTCATTGACATTAATAACGTCTCTGTCTATTGCTGTGCTATGGAAAGTTTATACTTGTGAACATTTTTTTCTCAGAAATAAAGCCTTAACCCATTTCATTTCAATCACACAATTAATTCTTAAATCTACCTCCTCTGATGCCTTCTATCAAACTGGTATCTTGTTTTGGGGAAATGTAAGGGAAGCCAGGGCTGACCTTTTAGCCCTGTTTTCCCAGCAAGACATATCTGACCTAACTAAGGAGAGAACTGAAAGAACGAAGGTACAAGGAAATAAACTGGTAACAGCCATGAATTTAAAGCAACCTGGCTTTAGCTCAGTTTAATGAGAACAAAACTTCCCCCTAAGCTTTCAAGGTATTGCACAAGCTTAAATCAGAGGTCTCCCCTAAGTTTTTCCAGACATTAACAGAACTAGGATTTTTCCCTACTTAGAAATTGTAGAGGCAAGAGGCAGGAGGCTGCTTGAGCAGTAATAGAACTTCAGTTCCTGGAAATCAAATGCTAGTTTTGTTCATATTCAAATATGAATGGCCATGTCTTATTTAAATCCTGTGAGCCTGGAAGAGCAACAACAAAATGACTGCCTCTATAAGAAGAAAATACTCCCTAGTCCATGGTTGTTGCCCCAGTGCTGGTCTAAAGAATTATTGAATGCTCTGCAGAGTAAATCTTCCCAAAAGGTGGCATGAGGAGGCATCAAACAAATCCCATTCTTCTTTTTGTCTTCTTGTACATCATATTCCCTATCACAGAGAGCAACCTGTGCCTTTCCTTGTGACCTTTTCCTTCTGGACTGATGAGGAGACAGACTTATCCAGGATCACTGAGAAGCTGGCACATGGGTCTTGGGTTCTGTCCTAGAGACTGATGTTTTCCATGACTCTACAGAAGATGGTTTTGTCCCCCTACATGGACCTGCCAGCACCCTTCATTGTCACAGTGACTGAGAAGGTTGTTTTGCCAGTGTATTTCAACAGTTAACTCTTCACTAATGAAAAAACTAATGACAAAACACATTACACAAATGCTACCACAATTTTCTGACCTTTGTGTAGTTTGTATAGTTTGTGTTTGAACCCCTGTCCATTAGGTAAAAGGCTTTATGTTTTATAGCAATCTCTAAAATAATGTAGTTATCCATATAGATGCACTGAACAGTTGTTTTTGTCCTATAGAAGAAAAAAGGGAAAATGTAAGAGAAGGGGAGGGGAGGAAAGGGGGAAAGGTAAAAGGAGAAGAGGAGAGGGAAGGGAAGCAATTTAAACTAACCAAGTTAAAGTTTGCTGGATGGAGTCTGCATTCTGCAAATACAGATGCTGTAATATAATGATTTCACACTATCATCTTTGTGTCGTAGCCCGGGGCTCAGTGCTCATTCCAGTACCAGAACTGCACCCATCTCCAGTGAAATCCATCTCTCTGCCCTGGCAACCCATCCATAAGGAAGGGGAAGGAGAAGGACAATTCTTTGTCTTTCCAACTGGCTGCCGCTGCCATCTCACGCTGGGTCTGTAACACTGTGGAATTTTGCAAAGCAGTATTGCTCGATGATGCCAGATGGAAGCATTACGAGGGGAGGATGTAGCTCAAGTTGGAGTTGCCTAATAGTGTTGGCTGTAATTCGTAGGCAAGCACTGTCCATCTACCTCACTCATCCCAATTAAAGGTCAAGGCCTTACATGGCACTGCCCCCACTGACATGTACATCGCACAGTCACCAGGGGAGGACAGTCAGCTCACACAACAGTCCTTGAAGAAGCACTGGTGCAGAAGAAGCTCTTCTGATAAAACTTAAAGGAGACTGAGGAACACAGGACTGATTAGACAAAGCAAGTTAATAGACCTGATTTAAAACATTCTTAATTGTATTATTCCTGGCTAATTATTTTTTCCAGTAGGAAAGAGAAAAAACAAAAAGTCGACCAGCCAGAACTAATGAAGAAATATTTTATGGTAACTGTTTGAATTAATAATAATATGGAGTGTTATGATTAATCAGAAGGGTACAAACACAGCGAGTTAATTGCAGGTTGCTGATTACAGATTCAGAGACTCGGACTAATGCGCTAAGGGGACACAGAGCCAAATTTAAATAGGAAGTAGCATTACTGATTACCCTGAAGTTTTCGGCAGTGTATCACAGATCCAAATCTGACCCATGGTCCTTTTTTTTCTACTTGGTTTGCCCTGTTTGGACAGGTAATTAGATCAGCTGAATACCCTATTCTTTGACTTTAGTGCATAAATGGAAAAGCTTTGTTCGTTAGCTCATTGTGAGCCTCATCCCACTGAAGCAAGGGAGCATTCAGTCATTGATTCCAAGAAGTTAATGACTCAGTTCTATGTTTTCTGGATGCAGAACTTGGCTGTTCATTTTAGGGGTAAGGCAAGTTCTTAAAAATGAAAGCCATGGTCACTAAAAGGGAGAGGCTCAGGTGAGAAGTCTGAAAAATTTTCTATTTGTTTTGGATTATGGGCATTATGTGGGTTTCATCGTTTCTAGGACGCAAAAGCAATTGCTATTTAAATAGACATTAAATCCAAGTCAGGGACTTTGGGTTTCATCTCTGGGCCAAACAACTAATTACTGCAAGGGTTAGAAAGAATTTCTGCTTCTCCTGCACCTCCTCCACAGTATTTCATAATTGAATGAGTCCATTAGACAGGTTTTGCTTTCCTGTTTACTATTTTGCCAGTTTTTGGAAGAGGGATAACAGAATACAGGATTGTTCAAGTTTTGGCAACACACTCATCTCATTACAAAAGCTTTTCCAGCCACACCAATGTATAGCATTACCCTAAATCAACACAGCTTTTAATTGCAGGTAAGCATTAGTTATATTGTTATCCAACACCTATTAATAAATTTTTAAATAACAGTGTATTATGCTATTAACTGCACAACAATCAAACCTCCTAAATACCCGTAACAAAGTGAAGAGTTCAATGCATGTTCATGTCTAGGCAGATGTCTTTGTACTTGAAATATCACCAGCTTCAGGAGTGGATTACAGCAGATACTTAGGGACTTTCTGAAAGTTAAGCAGGTACTTAACTGCTGTCCTGCAGTGGGATGGACTTCAACACCATTAAATTCACCAAGGCAGAAACGTGCATCTTTTCTTAAGCATGTCCTTAACTGAATAGAGACGGTGCCAGAGGATGGGGTGCTACTGAAAGATAGGGTCAGGCTTATGTCTCAGTTTTACTGCATACAAGAGAGTCACATTTTTAAACTGTCCAGTCGTGAATTTACTCCATTTTACAATAAAAAAGAAGAATATTAATCTGCAGCTTAGACAGGGTTTCTCCTACCTTGCTGATGTCTCTCTGCTCTCTCGTCTTTCTGGGAATATAACACTTTTCAATGACTGCACCATTTGAAGCACAGTCTCATAAAGAAATGACACAATTTTGCCACCCTTCTGTCTGTGGCAGAGCCACCATATGAATGTTGAAGTACAGCGTGGACTGGGGACCTTGAGGATTTTGGATAAATATGTGTTACATGAGGAGAATGACTCCCTGGTGCCTGTGAAGCAGGGACTGGGCAGGCACACTGCCCATGAGAGGTACAGTCTCCCTGCAGATGCAGTCCAGTACATCAGATTTACAGCCTACGCCTGACTTATCTGCAAGCGAACAGCAGTCAGTTTCTGGACATGCAGCAGCACAGGGTGCTGAGCTTCTTGCTGCCACAAAAATACAGAAAATACCTGTCCCCTGAAAAGGTTTTCCCATATGAGAACTGGGATTAGACCATCTCTACAAAACTGCATAATACAGGATCATCTCTATTATCAAGCACAATCCCAGCTCTGACTGATAGGTCTCCAGGGCCTTTTCAGAGTTGAGGTTCTGTGAGCTCAGGCTCTCTAGGCTACTCCTTAAGACAGGGCTCTCTATCTATGCCTGTCCATCCAGACTGTCCATAATTAGTTTGAAACCTGTTGACTTATTTTAGTTTTCAGTTATTTCATCCAGTTTCAGCTGGCTTAATTCAGAGCTGACAGCACCAGAAATCATTAGGGCCCTATACATATTATATAAAATTGCAACAGGGAGAAGAAAGACCCAAATGAATGTCCCACAGAGAGAAAACCTATAGCAAGTTCAACCCAGTTAATTGTGGGTTTGGGTTTGGCCTGTGTTGAGCAGCTTGTGGATGTGGCTGCCTAACTAGCACATGAGTGGCTTACACCTTGTCATGGAGCAGATCCCTGAGGCCTTGAAAGAGCCTGGAGTTTTTCACAGACACTTATGGGACACAGGGAGGCAAATGAGTTCTCAGGGTGGCTTAGACTATAATAGCCAGAACAGCGGTAATAAGGCTATTCCAGAGGAGAGATAGGCATCTATGAGTATAGAAAACTAATCTGCAGGACTCTAGGCTTTTTTAATTGCACTGTTCCTGGGACAACTTGTTAATTTTCATGATACCAACTGTTTCTCTGCTTACTTATATGAAAACAAATCCCTGATGAGCTCTCACATCTCACTATGGGATAGACCTCAGCATCTAAGAGTCAGGAATTAATTTTACCTTTGCAGTCCCTAGTGACTTCATTCAGTATTCTTGTAAACCTAATCTCTATTACCTAAAATATTCCATGGTAATTTGTCACCATTATCTACCGCTTTACTAATGTTACTTGGGTAAATTATTATAATATCAGCAAAAATACTTTAGTATTTCCTTTACAACTTTGTTCAAAGTAGTCTAACCAGAATTAGATTAATAAAACATCTGTCTTTCAATATAGTTCAAAGTAGCTTAGCAAGACATGTGCATGCCCATTAACTCTGCAGTAACAAGCAGAGTGTATAACGGCTGATTGTAGCTATCAGGACAAGTAGCCACATCTTCTATTTTTCTTGAAAATCTACCTGTAACATAGGGAGGTCAGTTCAGCCCCAAAATAAAACGTTTGGTCTCAGTTAACAACATATTTCACTAGGCAAAAGTACCAACACTCAAGGTATATTGGGATCAAGAGTAATCTTTTGCTTTAAAGATCCTAAACAGTTTTGCTTTCCTATATAAATTCCTACTTTCCGCAATTTCCGCTCCTATTTCTCAGCTAGCCTGGGTCTGCATGTGCTCTGGTCTCCCAAAGCTATCCCCATGGCCTGTACAATAAATGCCTTCCTAAGATATCTTCTAGTTTACAGTCAGATAACTCTTGAAGGCTCAATTCAAACTGCTCATTGACATCTAATAACACTAAGGTTAACAGGCAAATAACTGTAATCTATTTATTCTCAGATGCCAACCTTCAAGAGAAGAGCCATTATGTTATCAAGAAGCACATTACCAATATTACAATACCATTACCGTGACCTATTGCTGGCTTAACTCCTGTCTTTCCAGTAAACCTTGTCTGAACAAGGCATCTAGTGAGGTTCTCAAGTCACAAGAACATCAGCCTTGCTTTTTTCATTTGTTCCTCCAGCATCCACAACAATCTGAATTTAATAACAACAGTAATACAGCACTGCAATGGAAAACTATGTAAAGATATACAAATAAGATTGTCCTCTGCAGCAATTCATAAGCAGTGGCATTTTAAATTGATCCAAAGTACTTATTAAGAACAGTTCCTATGTCTTTATTAAAAACAAAATAACATAATGCACAATACTTTGATGGCACTTTAAAAAAAAATTACTGACAGTGAAAATAATGTGGATTAAAAAAATACTACATTTTTGTCTACTTTATATGTGGGATACATAGCTTTGGGAAAAAGCATGCACTTAATCCACCCCATGACATACAGAACCTGACAAGAGGATCTATGACTATTTGTTGGCTAGGTCAAATATAAGGGGAAAAAATAAAAGCTCATAATTCTTTAAATAAGCTTTCCACAGGGACCTAGGCCTGGTGCTTTATATTTTGAGGCTCTCTCCTACAGGGGTTGAGTTTTCCTATATGTTTTTGTGGAGTGTGTCATCCCAGTACCCAGCACTTCCTGGGAGATAGCCCTTAATAATAAATAACAGCAGTGTAGGGTGCAGGGTAGCTCATTTTCCTCCAAGGACAACTGATATTTTCTCCTCTTTCCTTGAGGCATTAGAGAGCCTAATATTTCAATGGAATTCAGTCCCAAAATTCTAACTAAATTCAGTGGATTTGGACCTAGGTCTGCTGCTTAAGATAAGTTTGATAATTTTCAATTCCACTTTTATAAGCAACTATTTCCTGTTGGAAGACTGGCATCAGCAATGATTGAAGCCTGCTGTCAGAAAAGACAGCTCTACACACCCACTATCACAATATTTCCCCATAATCTTTTCAAGATGTTCCCAGTCCGGAGCAGGGGAGGGGCAAAGGGCACCGCGAAGAAGAAACACAATTGCTATAGGCTCCCACGGTTATTTTTCTGCAGCAAACATTGCCCATTGGGCTGGACTGCAAGAGGTTACCTGTGCTAGTGGAATGAACAAATCAGTGTATCTGGCCAGATGAGAAAGGACTTTCTTTTCCTTGTAGTCTACCAGTCACTTTCATAAAATAATTGGTTTTACTAGCATCCACTGCAATGCACTCCATAAATTGGGAAGAAATACTCCTGGAGGCTTAAAGCAAGACTGAACACAATTTTAGAGACCTTTTTCATAAGTGAAATCAACAATCCATGCTAAGCTATTATTAGAAGTTCAAGGTGGAATTTCTATCCTGGAAAAAATTATTTTGAACACCCCAGATTCAAAGTCTGCAGTTGCTCTTGGAAGGGAATAAGGACCACATCAATTAAAAAAGCCCTATTTTTTTGTTTTGTTTTGTTTTGTTTTGTTGTTGATTTGCCTTCCTAACCTTGACATATCTGTAACAGCTCCCTAGAGAGGAATTTCAGTGTTGTTGCAGGAACTCGTCAGAAGAGTGCAGTGTATAGTAAGAGAGAGTAGTACTGGTGTCATGCAACAAGTCTTCTGGAGGAACATATCCTTTATTAGATAGGCTGATACAGCTGAATCGAAGCTATGGGTCCAAAAGCTTGCCCAGATTTACCATCTAGCCCAACAACAGTTACTACCTCTTCTTACAAAGGTCCCTTTGCTAGCCCCTTCCAGTAAGAGGCTGGACTAGGTGTCCTCTGTAACGCATGGTGTGCAGACTGCCTGCAGCGCTGGATGAGATGACATGACATAAAATTACCTCCATCTCAACAACTCGGCTGAAATTTTGCAGCAGAATACATCTAATGGATGCTACTAAAAACAAACTCCACTTATTTTGTCACAAGAAGTAAATAGGGTGAGAATGTCTCTGACTATATTTAGGTACTTGCATTCTGATCTAATTCTAAACTAATGTACTTAGTATATAATTTTGCAAGCGAGAAGTGTAATAGAATCTAATGTACTAATGCATAACACTTTTCATCCTTATATTCTAGCCAGACAGCTTTCTACAATTAGTACTTTTTTTTTTTTTTAAAGTAATACTGGTATGGTCATTAAGAACTGCAATGTAATACACAGGATGTCCACGCTTTTCCTCCTGCTTTATCTTCTGCGTAAGGAAAGAAAATAAGATCACTTAATGTGACTAGAAGATGCATGCATAGCTAAGAACGAATACGGACTGTGTGCTCACACAAAAGCATTAAAGCATTAGGGCAGGCATTAGTAATCCCACACTATGTGCTGTAGAACAACTTACTGCCAGAAAGAAAGATAGTGAGGATAAAGCTAAAATAAAACAAACAAGCAAGCAAGAAAAAAAAAAGAAGGAATTTTATGATTTCTCCATCCAAGTTAACTGAAATATCTGTAGCAACGATATGGGTATGTTTCAGTCAGTCACAAAACTGCCTGATTGAATGATAATCAAATTAATTACCTACATTAACTGAACAGTTGAGAGCCAAGGTTGAAATTTAATAAACCACACTGCGTGAGGATGCTTAAAGATAAATCATAGCTTGTGGCTCCGTGAGCATCGTTTATTTTAAAACACTGCACTGCTTCTGCAAATTGCATTTATTAAAGCTATGCATAAGCTTCAAATCTTTTCAAAGGTGAGTACATTTTGATTGTGCTTGTTTTTGTTATTTAAGATGTACTTATCCAGTTACACATATTTCTGCATTCTCCCCAGTAATTCTTGGTCAAGTGTATTTGGCGTGGATGTTCTGCGAGGAAAAAGATGGGTCTGGCTTCCCCCAGCTCACGGGCCCATGCACATGCACCATTTAGTCACATATGCCAATGTCCCAGACATATGACCCTCTGCGTGGCTACTCCTTGCTTTAATATGCCTTCCCTACGCTAAGATGTCGAGGGCAAGGTCAGAATGGCTTCAGCTGCCCATGGGGCTGGAGGAGAGGTGGCCACAGAGTTGTATCTTACACAGAGACACCCAACTCCTGCCCCATATATAGGAAGGAGGGTGTCAAAAACCCCTAAAAAGTCAGGTCCTATCAGCCCTTTAATAATAGACCAGGCAACTAGGAGAAGCAAGGCCGAGCAGATTGCAGCACAGCTTGCCCCCTCTCTTGTAGATGGCGAGACCCCGAGCACAGGGATTGTGCCAGAGTGAGAAGTGGAAAGTCACTGGGTGTGAGAAAGCAGCTTCCAACTGCTATTTCAATAGGGTTTGCAGGAGGTCACAGGGCTACCAGACAGCATGACCTAAACTTCGGGGAGCCCCACATCCTGCCCTGAGTGGCCAGCCTCCACCTTGGCCACAAGATGCATGGGGGACATAGGTGAACGCTGCCATGGGGGGCTCTGTGGTGGGGAAAGGTGGCCTGGAACACTGCGGCAGCCTCACCCCCTGCCTGGGACCAGCCTCAAGCCCCTGGGGTAGCTGGGAGGCTCCCGGTGGGTCCTGGCATGGGAACTGTGCTCCTGTCCCATGCTGGGATGTGGCACGTGTGCATGCTTGATTGACGTGTGTGCTCAGGACCCACAAGGTTAATTATAATGCCACCTGTAGGAGGTACTTTCCCGCAAATATTAACCTTCTGGTTTTTCCATATGCTCCCATATGGTCCAATTTTTCTTCATAAGCAGAGCTGTACTAGAGCTATGAAATGACAGCTAAGCCTTACTTTCGTGCCTGTAATGTCAAAATCAGAAGTCACCTGACTTCGATAAATCCAGGATTTAAAAAAAAAATAATAATTTGAATTTAAATAAATTTCACCTTTACCTCCCATACTATAACTTCTTAGGAATAATTTGCATTCACAAGATAAATGCAATTTGATAGACTTTGTCACGAAACATTTTCATCTGTGCCTGGCAGGAGTTCAGTGAGAAGACTCAGATTGCCTTATCTCAGCGTCCTTTCTGCAGCCTTTTCACTTTACATCCTCATTGCAGTCCAAATATGCCCATTTCTACAAATGCAGAAAACATTACAGAAATAAGATACAATCTCTGTTAATCTTGGGATGAGCAGAAGAAGCAGCTGCATTGTGATGCAACGCAAAACGTTGTATTTATCGCTCAAATAATAGGCGAAATAAGCACACATGTTCTTAATCAATTGCTACTAATTCTTATCAAGAATGAAAAAAAAATCAGACAATAAAACCACTTGAAGCCTCTCAGGTTTCTCTACAAGGTTTCTGAAAACACACTTTGCTAGCAGATTGACTGAAATCTTGCTGGTCTTAGAGATGTGCAAAAGGTTGTGAGAGGAATGCCTGAAACAAATCACTTCTAGAGGAGCTTTGAACAATAAAGGGCCTCTGTTTTTCAGTGAATTGTGCGTATGCACACAAACGCGCATCCGTAATGTGAATTTAAAATAATCCTGGGGGGAGTGAGGGAAGGGGAGGAAAGGGACACATGGAAATAACTAGGCAGACTTTGACCCTTTGTGTCAGAAAACAAAGCCTTCTAGTTCAGATCTGAGATAGCGGTTCCCATTTTCCATGGTTTCAACAGACATACACGCATTCTGGCTTAAGCCTGTCCCTAAAGGATACTAAGACCAAGCAAAGCTTGCTTACAAGTCACCCAAGCGCAACACGATGGTTTTAACTGGAAACAAACGAATGGAATAGATGTAATTAAAAATCCAAACTGAATTAGGCAAAATTGCTACAGCTTCACTTTACAAAGTCAGTGAAGGGCAGGAATGGAGCATCTGAAAAAGCTATTTGGCATAGGGTCACTATGAAGATGAATTAGGGTTAATTTTCTACCGCAGTGTAGGTCAGGCGCTGTGCTGTGGCAGAATGCTCATTTTACTGGGTATGTTTTGGCCTACTTACAACTTTAGAAAATAAATATTACAATGTTAAATTAAATATGCTCTGTGACAAGGACTTGCAAGATTGGGAGAATGTGATTTATATGCAATTGGCTCATATATACCATCTAATATGATATGCACAGTGTAACGAAAGCTCAAGGGTCTGATCTGCGGTGCAGAAATGCTTTGCAGTCCTCTTTCAGGTTGCATGTTGTTTTTACTTCCTCTTCTTCTTCTTAGTTTTTATTTTTTTTTAATGACTACATGAGTTAATTAGTGGTTATGTACTCTGTCTCTTTGCCTGGCCTTGCTTATCCCTACTGCAATAAATCTCTTTTCTTTTCCCCTCCCAAGGATCATTAGAACATTATCCAGCACTGTCAACAAAACTAATTGAAAGCCACCTGCTTTTAGGATCATCCTAATGAAAAACAACAAAGTTAAGAAACAAAATTCAATCAACTTTCTAATAGTCTGTAATTTCCTATTAATTCACACAAATGCAGAGGTAGGAAAAAACCACACAAGATCTCTGTTTTGTTTCCCCCACCCCCACTGTTGGCCTTACTGTCCACTCCTCTTCACATCTGTATAATTAGAAATTATTTTTTTTTAACCTAAATCTCTCATCACTCCTCAAAGTGGAACTAATAATATTAACATTTTATCCTTTCAACTTCGACTGTACAAAAAAAAGGAAAGTACTTACAAATAGCCTTCTTATTATAAATTGATCTGTTCTTTTTGCTAAACCTTTGGGTTCTTTTTTAATCAAGGAGACCCACATTTAGCAGAACTTTTAATGACGTTTAAGTCCACTTATGCAATTAAATAAATGATTTAAATCTCTCTGCTTTTGATGAAATTCAAGGGCCAGAAGAAACCTGGGGAAAGGATGAACATGCAGGACCACAGAGGTATGGATTTCCTCAAGGGGCTTGGATCCCAAATACACAAAGCTCTTCAGCACATGCTGAACCCCAGACAGGTGATTAAATACTATTGAAGTCAATAGGAAATGAGCATGTGCTTCAAGATGAGTACTTTGCTACCATTGCACAGGAGCACACAATTAAGTCAAGTGAGCATGAGTAAAGAAAACATTCTTGAAATAGCTTGATGGCTAAATCATTTCCCCTAAGTAGTTTCCCAGCTCGTCCTTAATTGTGGATAAATAAGCTTGGAAAAGGATGAAAGCTGCTGATTTATTTCTGCCAGGCCAACTGAAGTAAAATACTAAGGGGAAAAAAAAAAAAGGAAAAAGGAAAACATGAGACAGACGGTACTAATGACTATTTGTGTTACAGTAGGGCTTAGATGTCCCAGTAAAGCCTGAGATCCCACTGTGCTAGACGCTGTGCAAACATGTCAGTGAGGGTGTTCAGTAAAGGAAAGCTGCCTGTAAACACGACATGTGGAAGTCCCTTTGAAGTCAGCCAGAACCCAAGCACACAAGCAGTTTGTACTGTCAGGCCATACATTTCAAGCTATATGATTAATTGCTATCAAGTGTGCTGAAGGAGAAGACAGTGTCTCTCATACCATGGCCACCAAAGGTATAATGAGCTGAGGAAAAAAAATAAGGTCACAGATAATATACTGGTTGTATTTAATAGTCCACTGTTTATACTGCCTGGGACTGTAAACATCATTATTTTTCCTACTTCAAAAGAATAAAACCTCTATTGAAATGAAATACATTTTAAACAATGCAGGTGACATACAATATGGGATAAATGCTACCTTCATGTAAAAGTATGAATCTCTCATTGATTATAGTAATAAGATATGCATAGACAGATCAGAGGAATAGAAGTTCATCTTTTTTTGGAAGCTACTCCGAAATTCATGCTGGATGTAGTGTGTCTGGATACACAGCAAAGAAAGAAGAGTGAGTAGTCATAGTATTGCTGAGCCTTCCCAAAGAGGGCAAATTCCTGCTGCTTCAGAAGTGGACTGATACCTACTGTAGGTCAGGGGACCTAGAGACAAGGTGAGTCCCGCGGTTTGCGAACCTGCAGTTTCAATTATGCAATCACTACTACAACATGCAGAAAAGGCTTAAAAATAAAGGCGTACGGAAGAACGAAAGGAAGGAAAAAATACCAGTCAGGAATAATTACCACAGTGTATAAAACTTTCCACTCCTTTATTATCATAAATTGCAAAGTTTTATTGATGCATATTTTATCACAGCACTCTTGCCATATGTGATCTGAAGATTCAGAGCCTGTCCTCAGGGACAACGGTACTGATATAGATAATCAAGAATTCCTTTTATGCTCCTCTCAACACAGCCACAGCTCAGATTGAAATTAACATCTTTTACAATGAAACACCAGTTTGCTGCCACAACTAAATATGACAGCTGGAGAGAGAGGCCTGCTTATCCAGTTGCTCCTTCAAGTCTCGGTTTCATTATGGCCCGGGAAGATGTAAACTATGTACAAAGCAATGTGGATGGTCACTGAATACTAGAAAAATGAATTTGCATGCAACCAGCCATGTGAAGAAGCGGGGAAGAAATGCTTCCAAATAAATCCAGGGATGAAAAGCGAAGATCAGAGGCAGTCCCTAAAAAAACGCAATAAGGAGGAATCCAAGAGCTTTGAACTTTTGCAGCATACACTGCCTGGGTTAGACTGGGTGATGCTGGCACACACGCAGAGGAGTGGAACCCGTGCCCAAAATCCCCCACCACAGGGCTCTGTCCCACTTGAATCCCCCAAAACAAGGATTTCACCTAGCAGAAACACTGCAGCTTCTTAGTGTTGGCACTTGTTCCTGGTCATCTTTTTAGGTTGACTGCTTCCACCCCTACATCAGCCCTGTTTCTCATGTTACTGAGGAGAGGGCAAGGAATTTGTTTTGCTCTGCTCCTCATGGGGTCATACGTCACTGTTGCATCTGAGTGCCTTCCTGCAGAGCATTAAACGATCAACATCTGCCATGTGTGGTTCATTCTCCCTCTCATCCTACTACCAAGGGAGAACTGGGTATGCAGTGTAGTGTTTTGTTTTGGCAGGGCTTTGTTTTTGTTGTTTTAAATCTACACGCTGCCATATGTTAGGAAGAAAAAGAAAAACACACCTTGCTTGTGAAGAAGGCGGTGGGGTTTGCGATGGTCATTAGTTTCTGAGGGAGCTAGTGCCAAGGTCTCAGCCTGGCTTCCCAGAAGGTGGAGCTTCCCACTGGCTGCTGCAAAGGTGCAAACTTCACTGATTGTCACAGGGAGTTGGAGATGATCATGGATTAGAATTGCATCTCTTTCATGTGTGAAAGTGGTTCAAGTCCAGCTTTGAGCATACGCCTACTTACCCCAAAATTTCTGAAGAGCCTGATGCTTTGCTATATTACATGCTGGGATAACACATAGTCAAACATACTCTACTGATCACAGGCTTTTATTTCCTTTTCTTTTCTGATTAATGTCATGCCATCTTGAGGTTATCTCCAAATAGTCACCACAGAAGGGCAGAGAAGAGGATATCAATATAAGTTTTGAGACATGTAAGTGGGCAAATGTGCTGCTAGAGATGCAAGTATGTTCAGGAAACATTTAAAGCATATCTCATGCTTTCAGTATAGATTAGAAGAGTACACAAAGGCAGGCAATGCCACTTTCATAGCCTTGTGTCTTTGTCTTACAGGTTGCACAAAACAGTACTTCTACAGTTCATTAGCATGGACAAGCTCATGCTAAAAACACACATAATAGCAAGCCCACTTTAAAGTCATTATCATGTAAAACATGGAAACAGAAGGCTATGAAAGTAGATGGGTATATGGTAGAACTGCAGTATAAGGATCTAATTTATATCATCAGCAGAAAAAATAGCACCAACACATTAGTCAGATGAATTTTCAGTGGAAAGAAAGAACAGGGCAGGACCTCTCACCCTGCATTAAAAGACTGTCACTTTTGCTTTCCTGAAGCCAAGGAATTTTCAGAATTCCCTGCTCTGAGGAGCCCACTGGAAGGGTTCATCTCACTGGAAGGGCTGATTCCCAATCCCTCAAAACTTTTTGCATTCATAAAAGAGATTCTCTTGGGGGTTACTCATTCTCTCTTCCACTATATTTTTAATTGACACATTTCCCAGAGTTTACTTTTATAGGATGTTGATATTGGAGGAATCTAATATCGAAGATATTCTTCTGCATGAAGGAAACTTTGGAGCATATGTTCAGGTAACTAAGACTTCTCCAGCCTCGCACATGCACAATTACACAGAGTGATGGCTGCAACCTCACTCCAACTGCAGGGTCTAGATTAGCTAAGGATCCCTTGAAAAGAAATGTAGCAGTACCTATTATTTTTTCTTTTACAAGAAATTTAAGATAGAATATTTACTATAATCATACAACTTTTATATTAGATTGAAAACAAAAATTTCCATCTTACAAGAAGTTATAGTATTTGGCATTTCTCCCAAACCGGGCTAAAATGCCAAAATAATGCAATTTATCTCTCCATAAACTTTTTAAAAAGCAGTTTAAAAAGGCAAAAATGTTAGCTTCTATGTTATTAAATGAGTCATCTTGAAGTTTTAGAAATAAAATTTTTAGTGTTGGAGGACAGGAGGGTTGTTGTTGACATTGCTCCTTGACTCCACCTAAAACACCACAACTGGGAGCTGATACTCTTGGCCCACTTGTCTTCATCTACCCCATGAGTCCTTCTACCCAGCCAAGCTTAGAGCCCTATCAGTCATGACAGTCCCACGGTACTGCTGTTCTCAAGATGCTTCATACCACTGCAAAATCTCATTCCAAATACATGTCAGTCACATTTTCTTCTATGGAACATTTTGCCAAAAGGTGTCTTTTCCCTATGAATATTTTCAAGTTTAATGAACTCCCTTTTCCAACCGGAAAATACTTAATTTGACACTTTTGTGATCAAACCTAGTTGTTTTATTACAGCTTGCCTTTTGAATCCTTTGAGTTGGAACTATCAAGGCAGAATACCAGGTAAGAACACCAGTATCAAGCTAGAGTCTCAGTGTGATGTGTAGATAAAGAAGGACTTTGAAAAGCATTTTAGATTAATCTTTCTTCACAACTGAAGTTTTAAAAGTACTATTTATAAGCAATCCTTTTCATCATTCCTTTCATAATGATGTTGGTTTTAAAATTATTTTACACCTGGGAATAAAGAAGCACACTGGAAATAAACACTTTTCCATAAAACTCTTAATAAGGTAAATATCTTATTGGGAATCATACAAGGTCGACAATGATGGATAGAAAGACCAAGCCAAAGGGGGAGGTCATCACTGCGACACAACAATAACAATAAATTAACTTAAAAAAAAAAAAGCGGTTGCTTACTGTGAACAAAACTCAGGTCCTCTTTGAGTGAAACCTCATTCTAATTTCACCCCTGTTACCTCAGGGAAACCAGTGAGCTTGCCCTACTGTATTAAAGAGCAGAATAACAGAGAGACATGCCATGTTGTAAAGATTTTATACATCTTTCTTTGAAATACTGACACGAGCCATTTTCCCAGACACCAGTCTGTCTGAGATAGTAAATCCTGGACCTTCAAGATAGATGGGGTGTAATTAAAACTAGAATATGGCCTATGGGGAAAGATGTCTCCCCACTTAAATCACATTGTTTTCATTGCTGTACTGGTGTAAATGGTATTTTTATGCATGTGTCCAGAATAGAACTCAAATGCAATATTTCTTTTCTACTGCTGAAATATTAGCATTAAAAAAGCAGTATTTTACAAAAGTCATATAAACATAGAGCCTCTAACACAATCAATTTTGTGGGAATTATTTCACACCAGCCATCATCTTTGAAATTATATCCCTTCCTTTGTAGAATCTTTTAAAACTTAAAAATGTTATTTGAAGTAAGATTTGACAGTACATTAACTGGTAAAACTCAAAGTATTCCTTTTTTTCCTCAAGCCCAGAAGAATTAATTTTGTTGCCCTTAAAGAAGAACACATGCACAACTTTTGAACAGGAACTGACCTAATATTTCTGAACACCCTGCATGCAATTAGCTTCTTGTAAAAGCCATATTTCAAGCAGTCTTTTTCTGCCTCTGAACTCTGAAAGCTGCTCATCAGATCCAGCAAAATTAGGTTATTAATAGAGAACCATTTATCAAGCTCGATAGGTTTGTTAGAGGCACACTTGCCTAGTTAGCCAAAACTGTCAGTGTATCCTTTAAAGCAGAATGATATTGTTAAGGCCCTCCTGAAGTGTTTTTTTCCAGTCCAGAATTTTGACACCAGTGTTTCTCCAGCAGTGGGCTGGAAGCAGTGCTGAGCAAGAAAGAGATGCTCAGATAGCAAAGGGTCTTCCCAGAAAAGAAGCCCTCCTTAGCTATGGGGTCAGGTGACAGCTTCATCCCAAGATGTCAAGATGTCAAAAGGGATGCCTGATACAGTAGGGTTTACACTGGTACCCCTTAGCACTTTGTGCACATGGTATTACTGGTGGTGTCAAAAGCAAAGAACACGGCTGTCCTCTCAACCCCAGGGCTTGCAATCCATGGCTCAGAAACTCTGGCCTAGGTTGAAAAGAGGAGGAAGTAGTCTGGTAAACTGGGATGGTGAACTGATGGTACGGGACTGGGAACCAGGAGGCTAGCCCCAGTGTTTGGCTTCTCCTCCTCCAACCTTGCTCCTTGACGGCCCATGCTGTTCTTTGGGTTTGTCCTACCTTCATTATGCCTTGTGTTTTTAGTTCACTGGTCAGAACTTGTTCAACAACATTTTCATTTTGTAGATATATTTTCCTTCGTGTAAAAAAAAGAAATATTTATTTATTTATTTATTTTTCCAGAAACATATGAACTTTAACATTTTCCAGCAAAAGATTTCTCAGATTAGGGCTCTCTCTTGTGACTTTCTGAGAGACACAAATCAAAATCTTGACCTACTCATTCCTAAATATGAATGCTCTGACAGCTCTTTTGTCTAAGCATTTTCTAAAGGCTTTAGTTTCCTGCTAAAATATGATGATTTTGAAATCTAAATTGGCAAAACAGAACTGTGATCTCCAAGTTCTGGTATCTGGTTTGCAAGCACATTGATGCAGTCCTATGTCTTATGCATTTGTATAGCACGGGTGTCTGCATCATACCTGGCACCTGCAGGTACCTCTGTAATGCAAATTATAACTATTAATAGAAGTTTTAGCTTTGCTTGGTGCTTTGATCTCAGAAACCTAAACCTCATGCATTTCTTCCAGTGCCCAGGTCCATTGTGTGGACAAAAGCAACAAAATCCCTGTTGTATCAGGAGATCTGGAGCTAAATTCATACATTGCCCTTATCTAGATATATAATCCCATCAAATCATGGAACCTTGTGCCTAACAGTTGCAGAATTTGTATTAGGGCTGGATCCTTCTCCCACTCTACTCCCTGCCTCTTTTCTCACTCAGCCTCACTGGCCTGTGGCTGCAGCTCTCATTCATTGGCACCAGCATTGTACAAATTTCAGATAAAGCAGTACCATTCTTTCCTCTCCTGTTTATTAAATATTTAACATGTCACATCTGTGAGTTTTTTTCTAGTTTCAGGTTTTTTTGAGACAGGAGTATTGAGGTTATCTCACCAACATTGACAATACCCCACACATGGCAGAGGATAAGAGGACAAAACACTGGGAATACCACCTCTTACCCCTTTCCATCTTTTTTTACTTCCTGTAAAAATTACTGGAGAAGATTGTACTGCAAAGTCATAAATAAAGTATAGTTGTCAGAAGCTACAGTCTTAAAATATTCTAAAGGTTTGTTTGTGTTCTCTCCATAAATTGTTTATTGGTCAATATGGCCAGAACTTTCAAATGTATCCTCCTTTGCAGTTTGCTGATATTTTCTCTGTTCTAAATACTTTCATCTAGTATTGAGCTTTCAAAAAACCCACTTTCTACCTTTTTACATTGATGAGAGATTTTCCTAATGCTAAACATACAGATTATACAGTATTACATTACCCTGTGTTTCTTATCCTTATGGAGATTGCTAGCATTAAAGGAGAATTGTATGATTGTTACTAAAGTTACTATCAGCATCAGGGTTATGCAGCAGGAGGATGATTTTTGAGTGGTCTCTATCCATCCAGTAAAGCAAATCAGAAAATAAAACCTCTGTATAAAATATTGCTCTAATTTCTATTCGGCTTCACTGTATCATGTAAATGTTCTTCAAGTAACAGACTGACATTGTGAAATGGTACCCTGATGAGTAAATTATAATCAAAAGAAGTTCATCAAAGCAATGATTTCAGATGTGTCTGAATAGCCCACGAGCATATAGAACTGAAGATATCTCTTTAGCCAGAGATGACATCCATCATTAACATATGAGAAAAGAGACTTTCTTCCAACTCTCCTGGAGCCCTGCAGTGTAGGCGGTTTTCCAATAAAACAATCATCCAACAAGCACAGGATATTTCAAGGCAGAAGTTAAGTAGTTAAGTGGTTCGGTTCCCTCTTGACAGTTCCTGAACAGGTTAATGAAAGACCAATGGACTTAAAAACACTTAAAAATACACATAATGTATAGATTGGATATTTACAGCTAACAAGTCGAATACGTTATGGCAGTTGGTAATTGCTTCTTCAATAAATAATTTGCTAAGTTCTGGGAGAAAAGAAGGTAATTTATCTCAGAATAAAACCAGCTTTGGTCCACCAACTCTTTGAGGACAATTTGGTAGGTAACTGTAACTACATGGAAATTTGGATGCTCAGTGATCATTAAAAGTAATGGGAAGTGTTCAGATCTTACAGTAGCTTCAAAAATCTTACCCATGCATTCCAAGGACAGTCCCTTTTTGCCCACTGCAAAGGCATTAACACATATATTAGATAAGAAAGACAAGAAATTGCATACAAAACTATTTGAAATGGATATCTATGACCATTTTACTGATGTTTTACTAAATTGATATCTGAAGGAAAAAACAACTAGAACACCCTGTAAGTTATTATTGATATTACAATTAATGTTTCAACAGAACAAGGTCCTCGTAATCAAAGGGTTGATTGTTGGAATTGGCATGGCAACAGATTTTAATCAAATCTAGGCTAGGAATTTGTATTTAAAAATAAACACCTACCTGCCATACATTGCTATATAAGTTTATTCTGCATAAATATCTATACAGCTCAGTAAGGGATTGCTGTGACAATGAAATGGAGCACCTTCTCTCAAAAGTAAGAAATAAATGAATGGGGTGGAGATAGCAAATAGTTAATACACAACAGGTGATGCAGTTGATAGCTTTACTGGGTATCACTACTGTTAGCCTGGATTCATTCATTGCCTCACTAATAGCCAGGTATTTAGCAGTCCTCTGAACACAAATGTGTCTTAATAGGAGCTTTTTCTATTGCCTCAGAGCAGCATGACAGCAAACACACAGCCACCTGAAGAGCTATATGGGGCAAATGGGCAAAGAAAACTGACCAGCAAAGACTGACAACTCTGTGTTGAGCAGTTCTTTTTTTCCTTTTTTACCATTGTCTTTTCTATGCATTTGAATCTAACATCCAGTTCCTTAGTCCTCAACTTCATGTGCAGGTGTCAGCAACACCAACCCACCTAAAACAGTGGATCCTCAACCACAGCATATTTAACACATCTCCCTTAGCAATGGCCCTGAACTCACCCTAATGAGGATTAACCTTTCCAAAGCCTCTAATACAGCAGAAAGATTTAGCTGTGATTCAGTCCAGCATTTCTATATAAGGGTTCCATTATGTATATAATCCCAATATCTATGAAACATTGCTGACAGACACCTTTCTCTTGACATATTGATGAGCTATAACCTGAAACTCCATGTGTAAATCTAGGAATCTTTTTTTTTTGTTTTATAAACCCCCTCTAATACCCTGTACTCACCCCGGAGACTTGCGGGATCCAGATGCTGCTATTCCAATCTCTATCTGTTACCACAAACTGCTCTGCTTGCTGCCAGGCTCATTCACAAGCCTGTAAAACAGTTATTTGTCTTCTTTTTATATTAGTCCCTCTCCAAGTCAGAGCCAGATTCTATACCTGCCACTGATCAGATCTGTCCTTTTTTGTCTCTGTTATTTTATGAAGACATTTGTCACTTCCTTCGCTGTGCCTTACTATACAAATCCTCTGTTTCCTTGCTCTCCTGCAGCTTCTTCCTCTGTTCAGTCTCAGCAAGGTTTTGTTGCTATTATCATCATTTTCTCTCAACATGCTCTCTGTCCTCTTGAAGGCTAGTTTGACAGATCCTCTCTTGTCATCTGCTTGAAGGCTGATCTCAGCTCTTCCTTACAGCACTGTGCCTATGTGCCTCTTCCGCTACAAGTGCTTAGCACAGAGCTTGTTATACAAGGGCAATGATGTGCCTGCTGCTCATGGCCCTTCCTCCCGAGGAGGGTCCCAGGGATGTAAGGTGTGCAGGGCTGTGGGCCACAGAGGCTAGTCTGATAATGTCCATAGTTGACTGATGCCTTTTCAATAGGCCTGCTAGCTCTTCCCCTCGTCATTTTCAAAGCTGTGCACAAGTTACTTGACAGGATCTCCCCTGAGTGTCCATGGTGTGCTCAGAAAATAGGATGTTTAGGCTTTCTACCAGAATAAATTTACCAGCCTGTGCTCACTCGCCCTCGCTTTAGAGATGTGTTTTGAAGAGCAGGCACCCCTAATTGTATGCATGCTGCCTGCCCATCTCCATATCACTTTCTGTTGGAGATACAAGACTACAGCAAATCCATTAAGGGAATCACAAACCAAACAGGCAAGTGCAGTGGCTCCTCTTAGGAGATACAGCATGGAGCCTTCCTCTGACACTTACAGAAACTGAGTGCCCAACTCAAATGGTCATGCATCACTGACATACACTCTTCCCAAATTTCTCTCTATCTGGGGAGGCATTTGTCTGCCTTCACGTCCTTCATGAAGCATGCTGATTTCACTCTTATGTTTTCACTCTGTTCCTTAAAAACATATTTTTGCTGTGAAGCCTTAATATATTGTACCTACAGGTCAAGCAATACATAATATGTACTTAAATGGTTAATGCCCTCCAGATTATGCATGGATTGGAGGATGCCTGGAGCAAGACTTCAATTTATCTTTTTGAAGGGACCCACTTCTTTTCATTTAGGAAGCTCCCCTTTCCAGAAGTCAGTCTCCTAATTCTCACTCAGCGTCAGCAGAACTTCACCTGCTAAAACACTTCCTTCCTCTTCAAAGGTATCTTAAAATTAAAAAACGGGTCAATTTCAGCAATGGGTTAAGCACACAGAAGGCTCTCCATATATAATAAACCAGTGAGATACCTATATTATTCTTAAGAGATTTGCCAACTAGTGATCTACTACTGCTATTTTAATTTACATTACATCATGATTGCAATTCTAAATTAAATTCATAGAAGCAATGAAATTCATAGTTAAACCTTTCACTCAATCCTTAACTTGTTTTGCTGTAACTAAGTTACATATTGCAAGGGCTCTTAACTGTGTCTCACAACACCTAGGTATGGACAAAATTTAATTTCGTAGACTAATTTTTTACGTTTGATTTGTTTCTCTAGTAGGCTAAAAGTAATCATGTAGAAGAATTCAGCCCTGGTGTGCTCTCAATTTGAAAACTGTTAGTACCACTTGGGCTCTGTTGTTGGGTGCTGCATAGTCCAACAGGACAAACTCTGCACAGTTTGGCGAGTGTTTGCTCCATTGGGTATCTACACAGAAGCATGAAGTGCTTCAGCCTTTTTGAAAAAAGTGAAATAATTTACAGAAAGACCCTACTGACAACCACGTCCATATGATCTCCGCAGGGGCCCCACGGTAGTCCTAACTAGCCCTATTCCTTCCCTTTTTGGTGAGAACATGGACATGAACCAATGGATGGGCCCATGAGAGCACTTTGATGCTGTCACCAGTTAGAAAAGCCAGGAGAAAACACAAATGGTCGAAAGGGGAAAATCAATAGAGAAATTCAGAAGGCAGCCCTGTAACGTGGACACCTTAGTGTTTCACTGATTTCAGCTCAAGCTCAGACAGGTTACAGTGTGGGGTATCAACCCTTGCATGCTCAGGCTTTTGAAGAGCTATTACAAAAACAACAGAGAAAAGATTTAAAACATACAGAATGCAGACAGCCTACCTTCACCTTAAGTACCTGAAATCCCTTCAATTTATTTCTTAGCATATGAACTATACTTATGCTTTTCAAAGTAAAACAAGTAGTTTAGAAACTGGAACCTTCTGTGACTGCATGAAATGCTCCTTTCATCCATTCATTCTTTAAATGAGTACCCGAGTCAAGTCCTTCACAACAGTTACGGCTTCTCAAGTTTGCAAACACTTTTCAAAGGTGGGCTCTGTCTTTTGGAACACCATCATGACATGCTTGGTAGTGTTGTAGCTGGTGAATTTTCAGCATTTAACTTTCAGATTAAATGTATGTAACTATGTTAAAAATTCCTGTGAAAAAGTAGGTCTTATACATGCATTGCAGTCAGTTTTCACAGTTCTATCGTTTTTTAATTACCCAAGGCATTCTGATTACAGAGCTACAAAGTAATCTATTTAAAACTGGGTTTTACAGTGATTTAATAGGCAGAAAAGGCATGCAAAATTAGGAAACATTTACTTCTCTTCCCCTTCTTCTTATATTGCCAAATACATTTAAATCAAACTTGTTTTAAAACCAAATATTCCCAGGGTAAGGACTTTCATATCAACTTCTAGTTAAGTTTTTTTCTGCTGAATTAGGAACCTCTGGCAATTTTTTCCCAATGAAATGTAAATAATGACATATCGTTAACTAGCAGCATTACACCACTGAAATACTAAGACGTGTCTTGCTTGCCTCAAACTTCCCCTTCCTTAAGTGCAATGCCTTAGAGGCAGCAGTGTTTAAATGGTACAAAGTACTCTACTACCACCAGCCTGAATCTTTATTTAGGAGAACAAGCTTCACATTCTTCTCTTCTAATGCAGTATATGGGCATGTTCAGCTCCTCCATAAAACACACTCATACACTATTACTGTCTAAAACAAGGTACAGTACTGACATGACAGATTCATGTTCCCAGCTGTGACATAAGGGCTCTTTGACAATACCACAGTGAAAGCCCTATTAAGAAAACATGTGCCGGACAGTGCATCTGACACAGTTAAACGCTATAAAAGGTTTTCCAGGTGTTAATGAGTTACATGAGTAGAATGAAAATGAGATGGATCCGTGCACTTGGAAATTCTCAAGAAGCAGGACTCGGGCTCTCAGAGAGACAGACAAACAGCGCTTTATAAGCACCACTGGCCACGCTCTGCACCTGACCGCGCGAGGTGATGAGCGACCCTGACTATTCACTGGGGGAACTGTTCATTGAGGATGGTTTGCATGGGAAAAGACAGACTTTCATGTCTTCCTGCAGTTTACTGCATCCTTTTTACTTTTCTCTATTTGTGAAAAAGCACCAGCTATTTTCTCCTTTTTATGCTTTTTTTTTCCCTCTCAAAAAAAGAGAAAGAAAACACTATGCCTGTTACTTCACTTCTTGTTCTTAGTTTTATTGGGGATTCAGCTTGACCCAGAACACATAAACTATCATTTAACCCATGCTGAAGCACCACAACTTACAGTTCATGCTTTTAAAGGACAGAAATACGCTTTCACATAATTTGAAAGAGAGGTGATGGAAATTTTTCAAGGCTACGTTGGGGCTTAAGATAGATTCCCTTAACCCATGTATAAAATCATATGTATGGGCAGCCCTGAAAATTTCTGCCACGTATTTCAGAGTATGTGCATGCATTGTCTTGTGCATCACGTATCTACAGTAGAATTGTTTATTCATATCATCTGTTGACTTGATAAAAGACTGTTTCATTTCTCTGGCATGTGTGAATTTTATGGTTACTGTCCTTGAGGAGCTAAGTTTTGTTTTATCAACGTACGACAGGTACAGTGTGGGAAGGCTGCAATGCAGATTTTTCCATGCTGTTGTGACCACAACCTCAGTCTTAGTACTGGCATACAACTGTATCCAGGAAAAAAAAAGATAATTTTCTCTCCATGCTAATTCTAGACTGATTTTCCTTAAAGGGGAAGCTCCCAGCAATACAAGAACCAATGGAGAGTATCCTCTCAGAAATTAATTTTAGACCCACCTATTTTATTTCCTGCAATAACAAGTCAGCACTATTTTATCTTTCATTTCCAATCTAATATCTCAACTCATCTTCCCGCTCTACCCTCAACCCAAGAGAGTTACTTAAATTAACCTGGAGAACTAAATTTCCTTAAACACATAAGAGGACTAGGTGGAGAGAAAGAGCAAACCAGTCCAACAGCACACTGACACACATTCTTGAAACTCATGTCTTACGGGTTAAAATTCTTCTGGCTTGCCAAGTGTTCTGTGCAAATGTTGCATTCATACCATGTAGTATCTGACCATTTAACCATATGTCAAACAATCTCTGCTATGACAACCAGATGTAGACATTGCCATGGAATGAAATTATAATTTTATTAATTACCCTTTAATTAGTTGATACAGCAGAGAACATGCAGTAATTTAGTCATAATTGGCCTGACTGAGGCTCAATACTTACAGGGATGGAATCTGTTTGTAAGACTACTTGTTATGAATAACAATTATGTCTGTGACAATGCAATTTTATTATGAAGCTGTACTGTGCATTTCAAACAACCTTTAGGTATAAGATAGCATTCAGGATTTAACAACAATTTCATGATGTATGTTTTCCTTGAATCAAATGTATAATCTTATGTGTATTTTGCTAAATGTATTATAACAATGCAAGAAAGACCTCTTCCCAAACTTACTGTGGTGCTCAAAACATGGTTTTCATGAATTTTCTTAGAGAAATGAGGAGCCATTTGGCAAATTTTATATTTTGAAAATGGAGGAAAAGACACTTCAGACTTCTCTCAAATTCTTGTTACTGGTCTTCAAATTATTCTCAAGTTTAATACGGTATTTGTGTAATGGGTACACCATGCAGATTTTCAAAACATTCTCTGTCAGCACAACACAAGCAGAAACCCGAGCAGTGGTCATATGTGACCACTTGATTTTTGGATTTCTGTAAGAAGAGTAGAACATGCTTAGCTTTCTCAGACTGGGTAGGTGCAATTAAAGTTAGCAATGCCCCCCTCTAGACCGTTCTAGTAAGTAAAATGCCTTGAAGACATCCTTTCAATACATCTTGCCATTAAAATCAGGAACACTCTTCAGGGAGAGAATACAAAGCACATTCAACAGCTTAATAAAAATGCTTGTAAGGTAGATCTTAAAGTTGGCCCTTACATACTCAGTTGTTACATGATGTTTTTACCAGCACTTTGGACAAAACTCTGGAGTCACCATTCTGCTCTTGCTCTTCTAAACTCTGTGACCTGAGTGAAGACTGCAGTGTTTTATATTAGTTTTATACTGTTAGACAACGTCTCGTGTTTTCTCCACCTGTCTTTCCACAAAAGTCTTACAAAGTGCAGGTCAAAACCTTCAACAAACTAAACTTCAACAAAATATAACAAATTGCTTTACTTGTCAGTGTCGAACGAAAGCACTTTATTGGTTTGGGTTTTTTTGTTACACACCCTGTAATGTGTAGCCCTACCTTTCTGAATGTGCAGTGACAGACAATCATCCTGGACTGATTTTCTTTTTAAGCCTTGCCCAGTTCCAGCACATTTATTTATTTATTTAGGCTGGATGTGCAGGTTTCATGGATGTCTCCAAGCCAAATGAATCTTTCATAGAACTACTCTAAAGTTACATGAAGGATGAGTGTTTACTTTACAATTAGACTTTGAGTAATTCTTTTACTTGGATCAAATGACTGTGGTCGTCTTTGTAAATTGTCTTTGTTTTTAACACAACATTCTTCTAACCTTTCAGAAAATTAATTCACTATTATGCTTCTTCATCACAAATATATATATATATACGTGGGAAAATATGCTATATAGGAAAGAAAAACATTTTTGCCTATGGTGCCATCTTCCAGTTAGTATCAATGAGTCATATTCCACTGCTTGTAAGTGCATCTTGCTTGACAACTCATAACCTCCGCTAGTACAAATACACACAGGTTGTATTTTCCTGCTGTGTCACAGGGAATAGCTAACACAGTGTAACAAGAGATCATTTCATTAGATTAACATGAAAGAGTCACCGCTGCAAGAGACTCAAGTCGAATGGGGACGCAATCACAGTGTTAAAAACTCAAAACAGTTCACCATTAAAACCTTGTGTGCCTGTTTGAAAAATGTCTTAGAGCAGCACAAAAGCTGGCACCATTAGCTTTCATCCCTGCTGAGTTGGCAATAAAGTGCACCCATAAGTAAAACGCATTAATTGGTATTAGTCAATCTAGTTAAGATGTTCATTCTCCAGGCATCTTCAGATTTCATTTCCATAAAATAGGATTTCTTTAAGTCTCATAATTTGATTTTGTCCAGCTAGAAATTATGTTGACACAGTGGCAGCAAAAGCACAATTACACCTTTGCAAAGGTGTTCTCTACCTCTCTCTATATAAACCTGGACCCACGTGCTCCCAGTCTCACCAAAAAAAACCCAGATCAAAACAAAAACAAAAAAAATCCCAAAAGAAACAAAGGAAAAAACCCTGCGGAAGAGGAAAAAGTGACACATTTGTCTATTGCTATTTTTCCTCCCTTTCCCCCGTATTTTTCCTACTGATTACTGCACTTTAAGATCAGAATGAACAATTAACTGCCTAATTATTCCAGTCACACCAAGCCACAATGAAATCTTTATTCTGTGTTTACAGCAATCTTTGGCAGAGACTGTCTTGCTGTTTTTAAACCAAGAAGAACTGCTCCCTTTGGCTCCCCTCAGCATCAGCTGCCTGGGTTTCAGAGCTGGATGCCAATAATCAGCCTCCTTTTTCTCTTCCAAAGTGCCTATTTTTTTTTTTTTTTTTT
>VZTM01004878.1:15446-71832 GCA_013400555.1 Jacana jacana | reverse complement strand
AAATAATGGAAAGCAGCTTGGCAAGCACATCTGCCATCTCTTTCAGCACTCTTGGGTGTAACCCATCCAGTCCCATAGACTTGTGTGCATCCAGGTGGTGCAGCAGGTCACTGATCACTTCCTCATAATTGTATGTCCTTGTTCTGCGTCCCCTCCCAGTGTCCTAGCTCATGGCTTTTCAAAATGCAGCAATTTTAAAGGGTACTACAGAATCTATTTTAGAAAGGGATAAGGGGAATATTAACTAAAAATAATTCCATATCCCAAATGATAAAACTAGGCAGAAGAAGTTTCCAAAGTCATAAAACAAAACTGCACGTTGCTAAAGAAGTGACTTATAAAGAGAACACACATGCAACAAGAAGAATAGTGAAAAGAATACGTAGGGTCATTAAATCACATTCCACCTTTGTAAAATGTTACTAAACCAGTAATAGGAATAGCTTTCAAGCTGTCATGTCCACAGGCAAGAATACCAGCTCTACTTGTATCCAAGAAAGCCCCAAATGTCACATGCTACAGTGATGAAACTCCTGAACGCTACACAGTCTGTTTGAAAAGTGTTGTGTGTGCACACAAGAGCCAGTGGAGAACTGAAAATGACAATAGCACAGGAGGCGGAAAGGCATGTGTATATGGATGTACCTGTTCTGTCTCATGTATATGGATGTACCTTGGAACCCATCATTCAACAGGCTCCAGTCACTACCTTCTCTGTTACATGCTTTTCTTTTTGCCTCCACTCTCCCTTTCTTGGAAGTGATGGGTCTCCTGAGCTTGCCACTGTCAGGCAAACTTTGTAAAGGTCTCCTTCCTCAGAACTGTGTGTCTTTGCTCTGCTTCTTTCCTTGTTTTGCCTCAGTTACTTAACTTCTGTGCTGCTTAGGTAGGATAGGGGAAGGCCAATCCGACAAGGCTTTCTTCTTAGTCACTTTTTCTTCTTAAAGAAAATCTTATTTTAACATATATTGAAACCTACTGGCCATTTAGCAGCGTGGCCTTGTTTTGGGCTATTTCCTTCTCTCTAAAATAAAGACTTTGTCTCTTCCACCTCTTCTTAAACCTATTCTCAGTTTATCATTTTAGTCATGTTTTAGTCTATTTTTCCTTTGAAGGGACGTAGGATCCTGGATATTCTTTCTCAAAGGCTGCCCTTAGGGAAGACACTGAATTGAACATGGACCTCTATTTCTGCCAAAAAGACCATCACCATGGTCTACTCCATCAGTATTTTCAGGAGAGTAATTTGTGGTCTGGAGCCAGTGAGGAAAACACTGTCTTTTCTCCCATTGTCAGAGGCATTAGCTTTTCCTTCACACTGAGGTTTTAAAACTCCACAGCAGTGCCAGGGAATCCCAGAAGAGGAGTCAGCTTAACAGCTTTGGACATTATTAGTTTACTTAGAAACCTGTTTTGCTTTCAAAGCAGCAGCAGAAAAGTTCACAGAGTCCTGCCCACATCTGAAAATTTCACCCCCAGACAGAGGGCACCATGGGGCTTACATGGCTGAAGGTCTCAGGGGGAGCTGCAAAGGAATTACCAGGATGCATTAGCCCTGCCCTGTCCTCTCCCTGACCGCACCATTTTGTTTTGCTTGCTTTTATCATATGACATGTGGAATTTCCAAATGCACAACGCACACAACTGTATTATTACAATTCCATTTACTTTTAATTTTTTTCTCCAACAACATGTCTTATGGAATGCTGATGAGCAGCTTTTCTCATCCTCCAGCTGTTTAGTAAAACGCTTCTGAATATCTCTAGCTGCACCAGTTAGGCAAAAGGAGTGAATTGTTTGCTGTGGTATCTCTACCACAGGATGCGCTGAGTGTACTATGAACAAACCACGGGTAGTGTGCTGGATGGTATACAAGCAATTGTCAAATTGCTAGCTACACCCTCGTCTGCCATGAAAGAACTGCAGGTAATGAAGGATTTTCTTCTCCCCATGCTTGATGACAGGGGCTAATGGGAAAGGAATAAGGTGAAGAAGGAAAAACACCTCAGATCTCTCTTTATGAATATTAAAAGGAACAGGATTCTATTGTCAGAACTTAAGTCAGTGACGTCTGTGCTTGGGCTGCTATTCCTGATTGCGCTGAATGTCACAATACAAAATGCAGCATAGCTGTGATTGCCCAGCACTGTTCATGTTCTCTCTATGGGAACTGGGCAGTGATTTTTCTTTGAACACATCATTTACAGCTTGCTACAGTGATTCTGCAAAGTCAATACATATCCTTAGCACAAAGCAAAGAATGAAGGGCATTATGGACAAAGAGAGAAAGATACTATGGTGACAGAGAAAGATGAATTCCAATGCACCACCATATTACAGATTCCATTCACAGGAATAAAATTACTTCTTTTTCAAACACTAACTATTTTTCAAAATACATGTGATATGGTTATATTTAAAAAGAACTTGTGTGCAGCCTACATGTCACTACTGACATAAACTCTCTGGCAGTGAATTATCATAAGATTATCTATTGTGAAAAGAAGATCTATTTATTGATTCAAGTCACATATATTTGCAAGGCAAGGTTTGTAGACACAGGTAATATTTTTTATTAGACCAACTGATTAGAATGGAAAGATGGATCAGGCACACAAGCCCTTCCCAGAGCAAAAAGTGGGCTATTTTTTTCCCCGAGGTACTCAGGCTGGCTTCATAAAAGATGTTATTTCTCCTCACAAACTTAGCTTCTGTTACAGCCTTAGATCACTGTGACTGTTACAATGCTGCTACTTATGTAATTATAAAATACCTATCTGGGAACCCGATTACTCCTCTGCATTATTAACAGTGTCTGACATGTTTTCACTGCTGTACTGGGAATACACATAGGCAAAATCTTCTCCTGACCACCTGGAGAAATCCAATTGCAGCCTACAAGTGCTGAGGAGGTTTATGGAAAGCAATTTTCAGCCACAGGGCAGTAAGCAGTGCTAGAAGTAGTTTGCTAGACAGCAGTTACAGCCTTTGGACTTGCAGTAGTCCTTACTTGAAGTAAGACTTGTCTTACTTCCACAGGTAAGAAAAAGAGTTAGCATGGGATCTACCAGCCTTATATTTGCCTCTTCCTTCAGATCACTGCTGTCGCAGGAAATGGTTTGGAGTCTGTGTTTTCTAAGTGGACCTTAAGAGTAAATAGGAAATAATGAAAGATAAGCCAGACAGAGTCGTCAGTCTCTTGTCCTGACTCAGATATAATTTTCAAGGAGCTTGGCTTTGAGTTTCAGAAGTCCACTCAATTTTTGGAGAAACATAGCATCTTTTCCCTCTTGAAATCTACATAATAGATTATAATAGATAATCTGAGGGCCAGAGTCCAAGAGTTTAGGGATCTCCTGAATAGAGTCACCTGCAAGTCCTGCCCAGTTGAGGGCAATAGTCTTGTGGTGTGGATACATGTTGGTCAAGACAGCAGACATCTCTCAGTGCCCCTGGAGCCTCAGTAGTGGCTCTGAGAGCAAAGCTTTCCACCAGAGCTGGTCCGTTTTCTCTAAGCAGGGAGCTGAGGTGGGAGATCTCTGTGGGACAAAAAATGGAGTGTTGGATTTCTCTGCAGAAATTCCCCCAGCTGGTTTGAAGAAGGCTCACTGACCTGCTGTGAGCAGTACAGTGACAACAACGCCAAACTGTCAACTACGTCAATAAGAAGTTTGAGTTTCATCTCATCCCTTCACAATCCCCACTGGCAGGCAAAAAATTGAACAAATCCTTAACACTAGAAGAGAGGAATCTATTTTATCATATGCTACAGGCATGATCTAGACAAATTATGCCTATATTTTATTTGAGCCCATCACAATACAACATAACAAGGCATTTCAATTACCTCAACAAGCTACCAATACAACTTCATCATTTCAATTTTTCATCCCTTTTCTCCAATTTGGCGTTTCTTCTATATATCACCATAAATCTCATCGGTCCCAACCCAGTTTAGGCTAATAAATTTCAGTCACCATCTCAAGCCTAATGAAAAGGGGAAGCTCACAGGGAAGAAAGCCAAAGGTTTCAGTTATTGTCTTGGGTCCTGAGCTCACCTCTTTGAACAGGGAAGTGAAAGGGCTCATTCTCCCCTGCTAGCTCAGAGATGGGTACGGCACAGAGGGAGGCAGAGCTGTTGAGCCCCACTGCAGTAAGCAGGGCTGCAGGGTCAGGCCACCCCCAGGATCGGATCCATGTGTCCCCCTAAAGCAAAACTTAGGTAATGGTTTGAAACATGCCATACCAAGGCACAGTTTTAGTTGGCATATGCAGAGCTTAAAGACAGATTAAGACTGTGCATGGAGATCTGGGGCAAGGTATTTAACCACAGAAACTTTTTTGGCATGCTATTCTGTCTTCAAGGAGGGGGACAAGTTAAGCAGCAAAACAGTTATTTGCGTATTAGCTGGAAATACACTGAGATCCCAACAGAGAGAGTGAGAGAAAACTAATTTTGTACCATAATTATGTTTTTTCTAAAAGACAGTGATAAAGCTTAAGGTTTTCAAAGATTTTATGGATACACAGAAGAAGCAAACAAGCTAAAATAATACTGCAAATCAACATACTTATATGTTTATTAATTCTGACTAAAATTTGCCATCTGTGACAGAGAGTTTTACTAAATAAAACCCACAAATTATAGATTATTATAGCTAAGAATCTTCATGGCACTGTTTCTTAAGCTCTGGTACTGAAATAGCTCCACTGTAAATGAATATTTACAATAAAAGTATGCTCATAAAAGTTCCAAAGCATTTTCTAGTGACAGTCTGTTCAACTATTTAGTGATTCGAAAGAAAACTCACCAAGCTCCATATCAGTGCAGTACATAAAATATAGAAATGTATGAAAAATGACAAAGGCAGTATGTTACTGTTGAGATGCCTCTAACTTGATTGCTAAGCTGGTTGAAGTAGCTTTTCATAAATGAAATATGTTCTCAGTTTTCCTAGAATAGATAGAATAAGAGCAAAGTCAACAAAAAGTCTCTTCTTTATTTTCCTTTGAAGACATTAGTTTCTCTGGAATATAGTAAAAATCTGTGTTCAGGGCATGTTAGCTAATTCTGAGGCATGTGTTCACAAGCAAACACTTAAGAGGCTAATTTACATGCTTAAAGGCAACTGAAACTTTGTTTTGCATATGTAAATGTACCTGCCCAGCCTAAGTAGTAGGCTTTCCAATATGCCCATGTGTGAGCTGGGTTTACAGGCTTGAAAAAAAAAAAAAAGGTCTGATCCACTACTATTGTCACTGTAGCTGTCATCACAGCACGATTCAGGCAGAAAGCCTCAAGACACCTATCAGACCAAATCCTGTGGACCTTACTCAAGCAAAAAATCTTGTTGATGTCAACAAACATTTTCCCCGAAGAATTTGTACACAATTGAGCCTTTTTTATACATTCATATTTTAGTATCATTCTTTGAATATCTGCAACAACGACAACATTTTTCTTCTTTAATTCAGGGATCAAGGCATCTGGGAATGAAAACAAGAAATGCCCTCCTTTAAATCTAGGTAGGGACTACTTTCATAATTTTAGGATACTTTGGAATGGTCTGAGTTTTTAGGAGAGTATAGAGAACTGTTTGAAGAATGAATTCCTTTAAAGACAAGTTACAATAATCAGATACAGGAGTATTAACCATTTAGAAAACATTTTTTCCTATGAAGCAATAATTTTAATATGAGGAGCATGCACTTAATGTCCAAGAGGTTCAAAATAGTAACTGTTAGGCAACAAATCTGCAGCTTGGGTCTTTTTTTAGGACTCTGTTCTATCAAAGATAGGATGTCCTCAGGTGGTAATCCCAGTCTGGGTCTGTTTGCTGGCAATGACATACGCCTTCAGTTTCCAGGTCTGGCTACCTTCCTACCACGGACTCCAATTTTAGAGTTTTAAGGTAAACAAAGCATAATAAACTGTCAATGGCACAGAGGGCTTTGCCCTTGATAGCACTTTTGGGTTCAATAGCTGGAGAGAAGACCCCAGTCACCTTCCATGGCGTAAGGGTACCTGCTAGAGATAAATCTAAGAGGAGCAAAGAGAACAGTTTCAGGAAGCACGTTACTGGTTGTCATAGTCTGAGCCTAGCTGGAAAATCATAAACAAGAAAGAGTTTCCAGAGAGCTCAACCTACTTTCAAATTCAGCAGGCATTTTAAGTAACAATAAAGAGGAGACAGGTCTGGACAATTGCAGATGGTTTCAGAAATACTGAAATAGTCCCCAGTCTAAAACAGCATTGCACATTTGAAGGTAAGATTTGTGTTTGTTTGAAAATTAAAGACCACTGAGAAAGAGAATTAAAAGATAAAAGATTTAAAAATGCCTAACAACTCACAAATAAAATAAGACATTTATTTTTAAAGTATCTGTAGAAGAGGCATCACTCTTTACTAAACTCTACCAGCTATTAATTTATCAGTGTAAATGGTTTAATTAATGTTTAATGATACAGCACTTTCCATAGGAACTGATGTCCAAATACACTGCTTTAGAAAAGGGATATGGTACCCTGAGAGATTCATTTACGTGAGATGGGACAAATGTGTGATTTGTAGAAATCATTTTAACTCCAACAAAATCAAGAGAGTGATGTTGTCTTCCACGTGTTTCCTACCTGCGAAGGATATTTTAAATAGCATATATTATCTTAGTGCTTTCCTCATACCTCTGCTTGTGTATAACTCATGGTGGCTCCTTGTTTTCTGATGACAGAATCTTTGTGGAATCTCTGTATTATATTGCTTGAGGCAAGTACTTGTAAACTACAATTTTTGCAGTGCTACCCTCTAATGCTATGTATTCTGGTGGCAAACATCACCAGTGATGTAGCAACAGTCACACTATGCAAAATGAAGAAACTATAAGAAAACTCACAGTACTCAATAACTTAATCAAATAACTTACTAGAATAAACCCAAAACATCCAACTGCTAAACTACCTACAAGAGTAAATTCAAAATTACACAGAAGTTTCATAACAAGACAGATCTCCTCCACTTGTGCAGTACCGTAAACATCGAGCGTATCACAGAAACTAAACGAAGACACGAGGAGCGTTTACAGCTTTCCTTGCTTGATTTAGTGTCTTTCCATCTCTCAGATGATTTTCCACATTTCTTTCTTATACACAATAAGGAAACAAAAGACATTTTAACTTCTAAAGTTCTGCAAAATGTGGGTTTTCAAACAGATATAATTTTCCAAGCACTTTGGAGCCTGTGTCAGTCACAGGGCTATTCTTGGTATAGCCACTGGCAATACAAGAGCAAAGCAGAATGAATTCCTCCAAGTAAAATTCTAAGTAGATGGAAATATCTGCAGAAAAGAATTGCTAAATCAAACTATCATAGTGTTTGGCACAGAACTGTATGAAAAGTGGAGAGATACAAGGTATAAGGGTTTATTTTCTTGAGGTATACCTTTAAATATCAAGAGTTTCTGACTTTTTACATTGCTTTTGTTTTAATTTTGTGTTTTTTTGAAACATGGGGTTGTTGTTTTCAACTGAAGCAAATTTGCTTCCCCTACACCTTTAGCTCAACCCATATCTATACTGATATCTCTATTGCAATTCAACAAAATACTGAATTTCTACATCAGCACAACTGCTTTCTGTATTAGTTACCTACATGCAAATTTATAATTTGCTTTCAAGTTCTTCACTGGTTCCATCACATGGTACATGTACTCTAGACAATTTAAGCTAACTCAGCCAGTTTGTCTTCTGCAATGAAGGGCCCATTTCCTTCTGTGACAATTTATGTTAATGATAATCAGATGCTTTTTTAATTAACAATGACCTACAAGCATCCTAATATATTTCTCTCTCTCCCTGATGGTAGTTTGTTACAAGACTGTGTCATTCCATTTCATTTGAAACTTGGGGGCTCTTATATTTGTTCAGACAGCACAAGTCCCACAGCCCCTTCATTTTTGCTTTCACAGCGTTTATGTTCATATTTCCCTGTCAGTGTGTGTAGCTGTGAAAACAGCAGCACGGTGGGGGGCAGAGGGGGAGCTGTGCTGCTCCAGCAGTGCAGAACTGATCTTTACATGTGCGATAGCTCTGCAATTGCCCAGGTTGGCTAGACTTTCTACGCATACCTAGAGTGGCTCCATCTTACACACACAAAACTAGAGTTGCCTTGGACACACTACCAAAATGGTGATGTTATATGCTATCAGTAATAGCCGTGGTGCAGAAGACAACCGGTAAAAATAGACAATAGAGACAGTACGCATATATGTATAAAAGACTGCAATATAAAGTGTAATTACTTTTACTGTGTCATAGATATTTCTAAAAACATGATCGTATTTATAAATTCTTTCAATGCAGAAGGATACAGTCCCTAACCCTGCCTCCTTCACGTAAAAAAAAACCCACGAAACAGCTGGGCTTATAGTTCAGGATTGTTATAGTTTCTTTTCCAGAGCTTCTTTTCAGCACTTCTTGTCAGAGCTGTTTCTTCCCAAAAGACAGTGCAGGCAGCTGCCTAGGACACAAAACTGCAGAGGGCAGCAAAAATGTGCCCATATCTCAGCTGTACAAATCTCCTTTCCCCTTTGACTTTGGCTAATAATGCAGGAGTGTGACCGGTGATGGCGGAGGCAGTGTGTGTGTTGTGCTCCCTGCCCTCCCGGCTACAGATGCAACAGCCTCCCGCAGAGAGTGGGGGCACATTTCTGGGTAATGCACATGGGATTTGGATGTCTGCTGGTGCAGGTCCGAAGTACCTAGCAGAGTGTCGGCATCTTATTATGCTGCCCGATCATAGCCTGATCACTTATCTAGAAATCTTGTTCTGAAGTGTCTTGAAAAGACACTTTCATTTTTTTCATTTTGACGCTTTTTCCAAGCCATGCCTATGTGGCTGCAACAGTTCTGAGCTCAGTCATGTCCTCGGTCACTTTTTAACAGCCGAAGGGGAGACAGAGGTGGATAATATGGCATGTTGATAACTCTAGATTTGGAAGGGTCAAACCTCCTCTCAGATCCATGTATCCTTGCCCTACTTCGTAGATACTCACTAATTGTTCTAGGGTTTTGGAATGCTGTGTAGATAACTGGGGATCTTTCAATACAACTCCTGCAAATTAACCTACAATAATGATGGTGCCAGTTGATGTCATGCAGTCTTTACCATGTCATTATAATAGAAAAATTTAATGTAGCAAAGAGATTCTGGAATATTTCTAGACAGTTATCAGGCTCTGGAGGCAGCAAAAACATGATTTCTGTGGCTGTGGGAGTTGATGTATTGTTTTAGGTAAAGGGAATTTTGTTAATACAGTTGGGAGCTTATAAATACCTATTCTGGATCACAGAAATCAGATGCACTCAGGAGAAAGGACCAGCATTCCCTTGAATTCTGAAGGTAAAAGATGGTTTGAATTAACAATGACCTACAAGCATCCTAATATATTTCCCTCTCTCCCCAGTGGTAGTTTTTTCACAAACTACCCTTCTCTGTGGGGAGGAGTGCTTTTTTGGTAATCATTGGCACTAAGCACCCTGGCTTAGGTTTTGATTCAGCTAGCCAAGGTTTTATTCCATTTTGACAAATTCAGCACTATCCTTCACAGACTGGTGGTATACATAATGCTGTTTTTCCTTTTAATTTGCCTTGGCAATCATGGACAAACTTGCCTAATTTGTGAATTTGCAAATAAGAATCTTCTTTCTGTTCTGTTGTGGTTTTTTTTTTTTTTTTTTTTTTTTTTTTTTTTTTTTTTTTTTTTTTTTTTTTTTTTTTTTTTTTTTTTTTTTTGTTTTTTTTTTTTTTGGTTAAGGAAAGGTACACAAACATAGACTTAATGTACCGGTTTGACAATAATTTTCTATGAAGCATATCAGGAATTCAGATTATGGACAATTGGCTGTAATTGAAACAGAATTACTGCAGATGATTCCTGGTACTAGGACTCAGGAGGAGGTATTAAGAATTGAAGAAGGGGCAATCAGAGAACCATAAGGACTGAAGATTAAGGACTTCAGGCTGTCAAACGGATGCACTGGCTGATATATTGTCATTTATTCTGAGTGTTGGGACTGCTACATGGCATGAGTAGACCACAGATTTTTATTTCATCTTAAATTAATCTAAGAAATACTTTACATTTTGCCAAATCAGAATAAATTATTTAGCTTTCACTGTTTTGTTTTTTTTTTGGGGGGGGAGTTTGTTTGTTTGCCAGATCTGTTACCTGAAAACTGTATAAAATAAAGCCATTTCTGAAGAAAGAGCTTGGTATTAGACACTTAAAAATGAAATTCAGCAAACTATACTGTAGATTTTTGTCTGACGTTCAAATGAGATATGACAGGACACTGGCTAGTAACAGGCATGCCTACTCTCTTCAGCATGTTGGCCTTCTCCATTTGCCTATATTTAGCCTTACTGGAGATAAGCAGAGAGGAAGATGAGGAGATGGAGGCTACCAGAAACCTGGCTTTGCCTTTGTGTATTTTTATTTGGATTGGGCAACACTGAGAGGCTTGCATGGGGCTGGATTGTTTATACATTTAAAGGTATTCTTTAGACTTTTCTCAAACTCATCTTTCATCCCGCACAATGTTCAGACATTCACTTCAGCTCCATTAACAGCCAAAACACCTGTCTCAGCTGACACACAAGTGTTTGAGTCCTGTTTTGACAAAAGGTGCCATACTGAATGCACTCGATAAAAATGTCCTTCATGCATTTACACTCCTGCAGTTGCAAACAGATCTGGTACAGACATCAAAACCACGTTTCACTTCAAATGCACAAGAACCACTCTGTAGGAGTAGGAGTAGCTATGCTTATTCACTCCTCGTTCTTTCATGCCTCAAATTACTCAGGACTTAATGTAACCTAACTACAAGTTTAATTGATTTCATGAACAATAGCACTTCACTGGGCTGAGATGTCCATTCAGAGCTGCCAGGAGTCTATGACATCGGCAGTTGTTGTTTTTGTTGCAACAATGAAGTTTATTAAGGGTACTAAAACCAGCAAATGAAATCCATCTAGGCAGGTGAATGTTACACGTGGATGTGAAGACAAAAGAATGTGAAGCAAATTTAAACAATTGACTTGATACAGCAAAGTGAATGTAAGATTTTTATTTTCTTCCCTTTCTGCCTTCCTCTGCCTGCCTTCATTCCTGCCTGATTGCCTACTTTACTTCCTCCCAGCCTTACTAAGCAAACAGCTAGGTCAAGTAGCTTGTTCCATTTATGATCTTGCCTTCTATAAAAGGTGAATGGAAATATTCAACTTTTTTCATAGCTGTGACATGGAATTTCTTCTTCACCTGATCTGCTACACTCACTCTCTAATGAGAAGTGTCTTTGACTGGAGAAGTTTCTTTCCCTTCCTCGTGACAAACAAAAATAAATCACACCAGCCTTTTTCCTTCAGCACTTCAGAAATGTTTGCAAATCAGGGCTTCTAGGAAGTGTTACTGTCCTTTTCATTGAAAAGAGTAGCGTTCTTTTGTAGAGATCAATTTGCAGGTAAATGCCAACTTGTTGGATCTGATCCTCAATAAGCTTTGCAAAATATCTTTGTCCTTTTCACACAGCTAAGAAAAAGGTAGTTTTCAAAAGCTTATCAAAATAATTTCATTTGGTATTGGGGTTGTTTTTTTCTTTTTTTTTTCTTATTAAATCTAACAGGCACCACTCAAATTTTCCCAAGCACCCTTAGCAGTGGATAACAAATGAGGTAACAAGACTGAGGAAACTGTAAGAAGAAGGGCAAATGCAAAAGGCAGAAAAAAAAGGTATTGTTATACCTCTCTTAATGATCAATGAATCTCTCCCCTAGAGTAACATGTCCTGTAGTCTGTTGCCTTTTTTTTTCGTGTGTGGGTGTGAACATGCAAAAGGCATTGATAATTTATTGTATACCAGTGCAGTAAATGTTATTCATGGTTTGGTGGCATCCTTCTCACCAGGGAAATATTATCTAGTTTTTCCTTGAGGCTCCTGCAATTAACACATCTCTGATGATTTCTGTTTTGTTGCAGGGCAGGAGGAGCATCATGAAAATTCACTAAAGTCTGCTCTCATCGCTGCAGTTTAAGATGCATCTCACTAGGATGACAGTTTCAGTTACTCTTGACTAAGGAGTTGTCCGTGGTCATCTTACACTTAGCAGTGCTACCAGCTGTTCAGCCTTTCCATGGGAAACGATCACTCCGCCAGGAACACCGGAGAATAAGTATCCTGCTCTTGTTCTCAGTGTAGCTTGACTTCCCAGCCAATTCTGCCTTTGTAGCTATGGTGGTTGCCACAATACCATCAGTGCAAACTCAGAAGGCAGTTGATAGAGAGGAGATACTTTCTCTATTTAGTTCAATAATCTCTGAATAAGCAGAGAATTCCTCCATTCCTGAAAGTTTTGCTAGTTCTAGGTAAATAAGCTGAGGCACGGGCTCTCCACACATTCTTTCACCTGCCCAGTAAGACATAGGAGCAGAGAGATCACTATCCACTTCATATTTATACCTGGCATCCTGAGGATCACAGGGTAGAAGCAAGTTAGTCATCTATAAGTGTATATTCCAGTTTGGAGGTTCTATGGGTCTAACATCTGGCCATAGAAGAACATGTCTGACTTAAGGTGCAGTGCTCATTTCCATGGTTTTACTATTTCCTCGTTGCCCTCCTCCCCCCGCTCACCCCCTTCTGATTATCTTGTTGTGAACTCTGTCATGTCTACAATATGAGCCTTCTATTGCCTCTCCCCAGCTTTCCTGTCTATAATTGTAATTTATTTAATCCCAAACATCACAGACTCAAAAGCCTACCAAATGGAAGGAAAGCTTCTCTATATTTTGACCAGTTACCCTTATCAGGCTAATGTAACAAAGAACACAAAATCTTCTAATCTTAGCACACAGTTTAACAAACACTGTCTGTGGGGTCTGAATGGGGTTCAGTTGATAGTACAAGTGTACAGAGGACAGGTCCCAGGGACCTGTGGAAGAACTTTAGGTTTCCTCTCATGGAAACTACTCCATGAATTTGGGTACTGAGAAGGCTGAAAATGTGGGAGAACTGAGTAGGAGAACTAAGTTGAGGACACCAACAGATGTTACAGTCGATTCTCAAAGTCACTGAGCTCTAGCTACCTGTTTCTGAGGAGTGAAGACCCTATCTCAACTCCTGCAGTAAGCAGTAGGTGGTAGGCACCTATGTTCCCATGGAGGCCATGGGCTCATGTGGGATGCCACAGAAATGTATTCTTCCATACTTCTGAGGGCAGGATGAAGCCCTTTGGAAAATGCTTCATGTTAAATTTTTTTTTTTGGGGAACTCCTTTAAAGATTATATAAAAATATGAAATAAGAGAATCTAAATCAGAGTGTTTACTGTATTTCAAGATGCAAGGTTTTCATATTAGTGTTATTAGTATTCACAAACACCCCTACAACTATGTTGATACTGTCCACATCCAGATTGTTTTGAAATAAAGTACCAGAAAATTAAATGCCAGAATTTACATAACTCTGGAGCATTTATCACACTACATTATTATGCCCTTCAGTTGCCAAATACATGCCACTTGTCTGAGACAGTTTAATGTGACCTGGAATAGCTTTGCATTAATATCCTCTTAGGCTAGGCCTACATTAGCAAATAGTGCTGCATGATAGGAGGGGAGCTGTAGAGTGAAACAGCTGATACAGAGGATCTGAAATTGACACGGTGCACAATTTGGAAGAGTTTACTTTGGTCTAGGTCTAGTGTGATCCTGTGAACTGAATGCCCCTTAGTGTTTGGAGCAAATTAGTGTGCACCTAGGGTGTATCTTTATTTTCATTGAGAAGTCAGCATGATTTTAATACAACTATGAAACAGAGCGGAGTATGGGTGACAACCGAGAAATTTGCTTAAAAAATCCATTCCTCATCTGAACTAGAATTCTTATGTAGACCAATTGTTTTCCCACATAAGAAATCAAAAGAAATCTTTCCAAAGTCAGAGAATTCATACTATGAGGCCTTAGCTGATTAAAATTAATTCTAAAAATATCTGTTAGGGTCCCGTGCAGATTTTAGGACAGGTCTCACATGGCTGTGTCTCCACTCAGCTTTAGCATCCAGATGTGCACCTTCTGGAAGGTATGGGGCTGTGGTCAGATGGTGTGGATGCTGGGGAGATGGGGCCCATGCAGTGCAAAGCAAACCACACCTGCACCTCAGCTTGTCTCAGCAAGGGTAGATCTGGTCACATTCAATGTGTTTCATGAGGAAGAGAAATTGGGACTTATCATGTCAGTGTCATAGGCTGTAAAGTAGGACTGGGCCATGACCCTCTGTGTAAATGAGATATACTAACATATACTTTTGAATAGGTGAGAGCTGCCTGAAATATTTCAGCTTGTTAAACAGTTGGAGTTTGGCTGATAGGCTGCGGGAAATAAAACTTTTCAAAAATGTGCACAAAGAGAGGAGAAAATAAAAATGCTCTTAGTCATTCCCTGGAGCACAAACAGCCATTCAAACAATATTCTGAGTAAAGATGAGATTTAAAGCTCAGTGCACAGGGCAGGCATTGTAAAAATCAAGGAGAAATTCCCACCTCCATCTCTTTCTGTTGCTAGAGCCTTGCTGTTGACTGGTGTAAAACCTCATCAACAGAGGATAACTGAGGTTTCTGGAGATCTCTGGCATAAATACACTTTAATAGGTAATAAAACCTGTCACTGTTATAGCAACACTGGAACTGAGATACTTGGTCACATCATTTCTGAGGTGGAGACCACCAGAATCAGAGATAATACTGAGGTTGCAGGCACGTTACTAATATTTATAACATCAATAAAATATTTTCATGTTTATTCTCCTGATTTTTCTTAATACAGTCAGTTTTGGTTTTATGGTTTTTTTTTAATTTTGCATGCTTACTTTTTGGGTGAGGTTTTTCAGTCAGCAGATGTTTTCACTGGGCTGGCCACTATGATACAGGTTTTCTATGATTCACCTATCTAAAGTCCAGCAGAGGCTGGGTGTTGTATGAATTATATCCTTTCCACCTGTTTTCATCAGACAACACATTACTACCCAAAGGCTTACCACTGATTTGGATTAGTTTATTCAAATCTGTATTGAAATCTCTACAAAGAAACTTCCCCTCTAGATTCTCTCATCCGGTTGTCCTGAAGAACTCTGTTGTTGCCCAAATGTAAAAGGCAATGTGAGGGTTCGATTCGGAGACAGACCTAAGATGGGGCTTTTTGTATTGACTTAACAGCCTTTGGTTCATTAACCAAGCAATGAATTCCTGCAAAGTCTAAACTGTGTTAAGCACATCTTGTAAGCTTGATACAAGCACACCAAGTTGTACTCCAGGTCCTTTCTGGAGAGGCCAACTTCTTCACCCCATGTAATACAAAGATGTAGCTTAGCAGACACAAAATAAAGCAGCCAAATACAGGTTTCCTCACCCTCCAATGATAGAAAGAAAAGAGCTACAAAAGCCAGCTACTGGCTGCATCACATAAACTTCTACTGAAGACTATCATATTGCAGAAGTGAGATGTGAGGCTGAATGTAGCCTTTGTGAAGCTAAAGAGAAAATCTGCATTATATCTCCCACAACACCAGAATCAGAACACTCTCCTTTCCAGAATTGCTAATGACATTAGCACTTCATTCCTCTATCTAGAGCCACTGCTTTAGATAGGCAGACCAGAAGACAAACTAGAATTGATTGTCTCAACATCCACATTTGGGACCTTGCACAGCCAGACAGCTACCCATTGCAGGTGCCCCTGCCGTTGCTACCAACAGGTTAAAACACGAAATCAAGTTCAACAAGCTTCTATCAGTGTCCTGGAGCTAACCCCAGATTAACACATGTATATCAACTTGACTGATACAGAACAATATCTGACCAACACTTTATATTGGAAAGAATGCAGCTGTAGTAACCGCAGTTACCTGGATATACTGAAATGGAGAGGTTTCCAACAGCCAGCCATGTTGCCAGTGATACTAGTGGCTTGAACCCTTACTTTTTAATCTAAATGGCAGCACCTGTTTAGGTATTCCCGCCCTGATTTTCTACTGTCTGAAAATGTAATATTCTCAATCTTCTGTTTCACTGAACTTGCAACTTTGTTACATCTCTTCACCATTATTAACTCACTTCAGGGACATAGCAGTCTTTAACCTTGAGCTTTTAATCACTGAACCTCAGGGTTGCTACCTTATTTGTAAAAATCAGTTGGTGAGTTTTCTTAAATAAACCAAAACAGAAACAAACAGGCAAAACTGCCGATATTTACCTTTGAGAACCAGAACAGCTTTCTCATCTTTTTCTGAATGGTCCAGTCACCTAAGGGCAAGTTTGAAAAAAGAAAAAAAGGGGTGAGAGATGGTGTCTAAAATTATATGCTGTGTTATATAGCACTTGCTTTACTGAAGTCCTGTTCTTTGGCCTCTGCCATTAGCAAATGCCTTTGTATATTCTCAGTAGAAGCAAGTCATTGGCTTCTGATTTATGTTCAGTATCTTTAAAATTTGATGGTCAGACATATTTGCACACTTCTTTCATTTCAGTCCCCAAACAGCATTCTAGAGACTCCTTATATATGCATTTGTATACTGCTTTTCCTTTCTCCTCTCCATCCCTGCACTCATTAGGGCCTCCAACATCTAAGTGCTGCTTGGTATACTTTCTCCCGGCTCTGCAGGGCAGAGGATGGGACAGGACACTCTGGTCCAGCACCTCTAATACTTACACTAAGGGCTCAGACAGTGTCTTGCACTGTTGCTCACGTTCACAGACTTCCCCTCCAACCTCTATATCACTTGCCTAGGGTGGCAGTGAACCTCATGATATGACTGAAATGTATGTCTCTGTCTCAGCCTGCCAGGCTCACCTCCTGGCTGAGGACTCCTCAGAGGGAGCTAGCTGACCTCAGGCAGCCCCAACTTCTCTCCTCTCTGAGACTTTGAGAAGGTGACACTCCTGGGTTGACAACTTCAGGACACTGCAGATAACCACTACCTCTGGTGATACCATGGCAATTCACAGCCAACATTTACTGACAAGGGTAGGTACCATTTCTTTGTGTAAATTAGTGGTGACCCTGAGGCCCCCAACTCACATCAATCAGAGCGGTTGTTCTGCGTTAACTGTCACTTTGCATATATGTAATTCCCCAGAGACTCTGGCATCTGTTCTTAACAGCCCAGGCATTCTTGTTTTCTGCAGAACAAAATGTTATGCCTACGGATTAGCCACTGTCAAAACCAGTTATCTTCTAAAGGTTTCTCTTCTTAATGCACCTGTACATGCAGATGTTTGCAGATGGAGTCAAAAGCCATCTCACTTTCTTCTCCTTGTTTTCTACAATTCCATGCAATCTCAGGACTCTCATTTTTGCTTCTTCATCTTTTTCCATTCAGCGCAACATAAATTTTGATTTCCTTCTACTTCTAGAACTATGGTGCTCTCAGAGCTCACTTAGTGAAGCAGTGCTCAAACTGCTTCAGGATGATTGACTCCAGCCTTCTCTATTTAGGTTGCTCATTATATCCAGAAGAATTTATGAGTTCCTGGCTCAGGCTTACTGGATTCATCCTGCTTAGCTGAAACACCTTCAGCAGGGACTTTGTCTCTTCATACTTCTTTACCTCATGGGGAAGGAGAGGAGTAATTCTCTGGAATAGCTGTCCCTCATTCTCCTCTCTTCATTACCTGAAAGAGGAAGTAATGAATGTAATGAGATAGGATTTCTCCTAGAGGTATCTCAGAGAAGTGAGATGGAGCTGAACTTGTAAGCAATCCAGATTTTGGAGTGGTTTTTGTTTTGTTTTTTTTTTTCCTCCTTTTTCCTTTGAATTTCTCTTCAATTGCACAAATGTAACTGGAAACAAGTTAACCCTGGCAGACACAGTTAAATGCCCTGCTACATCAACCTTTTATAATGAACTTCATTAGTTAATTGAATTACTTACAGCTGGGGGATAAGAGGTGTTTTTTCAGTTTCTCAGAAGCAGTCAGATCTTTCCCAATGAAAAAGTTATAAATCACAGTGAGTGGAAGGTACATAGAGCCTGTTATCTTAGCAAGCATATTGCAGCCTTCAGTTCAACTAGGCAACATATCAGACCCTGTAGTGGAGAGGACTAAGACTCAATTGCACTATAATTTTACTTTTATCCCTGGTGCCTCAGAGAGCAGTAATCAGGCATATGGAACCTCCTTGCACCATAACAATACAGAAGAACAACTGGAGAGGAGGGCGATATATCCTACTAGCTGTGCACACATCAGGACACTGCAGAAGCAGAACACTGAATACCAGCCCTTCTTTAAGCTATCAGCCAGAGCTCCCAGCTCTCCCAGACTGGACACCAATGTACTCATGTGCATTTCACTCGTGTAATCACCAAGAAAGAGGCCTTGACAAGTACTGCTTGAGCTCAGAGTTAAATCAGGATAAAGTACTCTTCTTCTTTTTACTGACTACTTAGGTGGCTCATCTAAGGATTGCTCAATCCATGACAGACGTTCACTTAAATCTTTTATTTCAGGATATCAGAGTTGTTATTTAAGGCCATCCGACCTCTGGGAACTGTGAGTGGAATATTGGTATTTCTGTACTAACTCTCCTATCAACATCCCTTGTTCCCAGATTGTTATTTTTATCTCCAGTTTAGCTCCATGCAATTTAGAGATGGAAAAAATATATTAGCTAATCCAGTACATTTCCTATAAATTACCGTTGCTCCCTGAAGTGCTTTGTATAGGCTTTTTGTTCTTTAACTGCACAGCTAGTGCAGCATCCAGCTCTGGGGTCCCCAACATAAGAAGGACATGGACCACTTGGAGTGAGTCCAGATTTTGGGCCACGAAGATGGTCAGAGCTGGTGCACCTCTCCTGTGAGGACAGGCTGAAAGATCCAGTCTGTTCAGCCTGGAGAAGAGAAGGCTCTGGGATTATTGCAGCCTTCCAGTATCTGTAGGGAGCCTACAGGAGAGCTGGAAAGGGACTCTTTGTCAGGGACTGTAGCGATAGGACAAGGGGTAATGGTTTTACATGGAAAGAGGGGAGATTTAGATTAGATACTAGAAAGAAATTCTTTCCTGTGAGGGTGGTGAGACACTGGAATAGGTTGCCCGGAGAAGGGTGCCCAACAGGGTGTCCAATCCCTGTAAGTGTTCTAGGGCAGGCTGGATCGAACTTTGAGCAACCTGGTCTAGTGGGAGGTGTCCCTGCCCACGGCAGGGAGGTTGGATCTTGATGACCTTTGAGGTCTCTTCCAACCCAACCCATTCTAAGATTCTATGAAGTTGAGAAGCCTCACAGGGTCTGGAGCTTAGAGTTAGCCCTGGTGGCCTTGCAATACAGCCCTTTACATTCCATGTAAAAGCCTCTAGCTGATAAGCTTTTTGGAGTCAGCATCTACCCCCTTTCAGGCTTGTGATATTATAAAGTATGCAGTGGATACCTGAATGTAGAAAAATATTGTATATTTATTATGCACAAATAAGAACACTTTTCCTTTTTTTTTTTTTTTTCTTGAAATCATCACTTATCTTTCTTTTTCAGTTGAGAAATGCGGGAGGAATTAAGGTTCACAATGTCTGCTTGAGAACTGAGAGTGCTTATGTGCAGCATACTCTTATTTTTCATGCTTAAACTGCTGTAATTCTCTTTTAACTGGTCTTCCCACTAGGCAAATTTAATGCCTTCAAGCTGCACAAAACTATGCAGCTCATCTTCCCATTGGGAGTAAGCCAAATCTACATATTTTCCTTCGTGGCAGTAAAGTTCTGCAGCGATTTCAAAATGTTATCACTCACATTTTTTAAAGCTCTCTGTGGTCTGTCTCCAGGATCTGCTGATAGCATATTCCCAACAGTTCAAGCAAGAAGAATCTCTCAAGTATCCTCAGACTTAATCAGAAGGACTTGTCGAAGCTTCTTCATTTGATGCACAGACACAGGAATATTATTTAAACCATATAATACTTGACAGTCGGTTTCCTCTTTGCATTCCATACTTAGATGAAAGGACTTTTTTATTATTGTTATTTAGCCTTGAGTATTTTAACTTATAAGTGGCCTAACATGTATTTCTTAATGTGGTTTAAAATATACTTCAGGGCTGAAGAACATCTCTGCCAACTTTTAGCCCAGATTAAATTTTTATGGCTTGGTGGAGTTTATAAGGGAGATGCTGACACAATCTTTACTTGGTAGCAAAAATAAGCCTCATATCTTTTCCCTGGCAAAAGTGAATTTGAGGCTTGCAAAAAGATGTTGAATCAAAACCACATGAAAATTCTGCTCTCTCTTTATTCATGGGAAGGAACAAACTGCAAGCACTATCACTTCTGTAATCCTCAAACTGCTGGAATAATCTGTTTTTCCTCTGTTTTGGAAGGACCAACTATAGTTCTTTCATAAGAGATTAATTCCACCTCTGTGCCCAGACTGTCTTTGGCTTCTGTGTTGAGGTTTATGTGAAGAATGCCAGACACAGTGATGGGATTTTTTTGGTGGCACAGACATCTGTCAACTAGAAATTAGGCTAGAACCACCATTCATTTTACATAGACCACCCAAAGGTAATAGCTCTCAGTTAGTATTGATTTAGAATGCATTTGAACCCTTGACATCTGAGATGAGAGTCCTCATACCAAATCCCAAGTCAAGTGTTTATTCAGTCACCTGTTAAATGAGACAACTTGGCTATTTTTAACCATGATATTGATGCCATGTGTGGTATAGGAGTATATTTTTTATGTAAACAGTGTATTCAGATATCTTGGAAATACTGGAAGCTTAAACTACAGTCAGGAGCATTCAGAGTTTAAGCAAGTTCACTGTTACATTCAATGCAAAGATAAATTACTACAGTAGCTGAAATGACTCTATTAAAGTCTGTGTGTACTGAATGGGATTATCTCGTTTTAAACAAGTTGGTCAAAATAAGTAAAGACCAGCTCATTCCATGGCTCATCCTTGTGGATGGACAGGAGTCTTCGCAGAAGTCTACAATGTTTTCTGTAGCATTAAGGCCTGCAGAAGGAATATCTGTTTCCTTTCCCTTCTCTTCTCCTTCCTTGTTGGTTTTGCTGCTGCCTACCCACCACCACCACTGGTCTTTAACTCTCCTGCCGGGACTGCCAGCTTGCACAGACTTTTTTTTATTGTTACATTACAAACGTATTCATAAAAAAGATCTGCATTAAAAACCACAACTCTAAAGAAATAGATTTAAAAAAACAGACCCCACCAGACCAAAAAACGTTTCTGTCCTGGTTAAACCCCCAAGTTACTTTTGTACTCTGATTTAGACTACAAGAGGCAGGTGAAGTGGGAATAGTGCAGGAAAGGGGAATCAGTGAGAAAGGAAGGAGAGGAAATCTCTTAAATGAAGAAGTTTCTGTGTGAAAGACGAACTTTTCAAAGGAAAAAAAAACAAAGAAATACCATCTTTTATCTCCTTTATGTCATCTCCTGAGACAAGTGTGAACCTACCAAAAGTAAACAATGGGGAAAAAGATACAAACAAAAGATAAGTTAAACCCCATAAAATTTGAAATTTCACTCCTTCAAGAACTATGAGCTGAGACATTTTTGTCCTAAATTATAACATAATTTTTCAAAATGTAATTTTGAAGACAAAGGAAGTGAAATAAAATTAAAAACATGCTTTTAGAAAGGCTAGAAAGATCCATTCTATAGTGCTTGTCTGTTTTATTCCAATCTTCACTTTTAAAGTAGACTATAAAATTATTATAATTAAAAGAAACATCATGCTGATAATGTGCAGAAATATTTCAGAATAGAATATTTTGATATCACTAAAAGGATTCATTTACTGGTGTCGTGTCCCGCCCCTCCTGCATTTTGTCATAATTGACATATTCCCACAGAGATTTTTTTGTCCCAATGAAATACAGTTTTCTGACAGGACATGTTTCAGTAAAAAGTTTCCAACCAGCTCTATCACTGACAGGAAAGACCCTATGAATATTTAAGTTTCACTTTCAATTTTCAGTCCACGTGTTCTATCTTTTTTTAATCAATTTGTTGTCCACAGTTATTTTTAAATAACTCATTTAATATTTATTGACTACTTTAAAAAAAAAAAAAAAAAAAGAGCTGCAATTTAATTTAATTAGTTTTGCCTTTTTTCCCAGCCCATTACTGACTTTCAGAATGTTACATTTAAAAGTAATTTTTAAAAATACCTGAATATCTAACTTCTTATTTTTTTAATGAGAAATACCAGAGACCAAGTAATATGTTCTGTTATCTCATGCAGTGTTCCATGAGATGACTTTTTTCTTATACAAACGGGTAAGTTAAGCTTTGGCTTGAGTTCATGTACTAAGTCCACTGACCTGACAGGAGGCACATAATGGTGTAACAGATAATCTATTGCCCACAGGTTTTTTCCTATGAAACTTGTAAAAGGTACCAGGAAACAATGTTAACTGCCTCTTGGGTCCATTGTGGAACTCGGTGCAGACCTGCATTAGCAGGGATGAGCAGTGTTGCATGCATTAGCTCCACATGCACAAACCTTTGCTTTTATTTGCTGTCTCGTTGGTTTCCTTAGAATTATGCATAATCATGGACTTTCTCCTTACATCCTCTTTGGCCACCTGCCCTATCCTACCTGGATTGAAAGGGCTACACAGCCATCAGCAAAAACTACTTTTGGCTGCAAGAATCAAAGGTCTTAGATCTCACTTGAGCAGAAGAAAACTTCCACTGACTATGTATCTGGCAAGACCATCTTAATTAGGGCCTGCAGGATGACTCTCCAAAAAGAAGAAGAAAGAAAGAAAAAAAATAAAATGTATATGAGGTGGTGAGGCACTGGAACAGATTGCTCAGAAAAGCTTTTGAGGTCCCACCCCTGGAATTTTTCAGGATCAGGCTGGGTGGAGTTTTGAGCAACCTGGCCTAGTAGGAGGTGTACTTAACCATGGCAGAAGGGTTGGAACTAGGTGATCTGTAAGGTTTCTTCCAACCTCAACCACTCTATGATTCTCTGATTTTGCAGGTTAAATTGGTATAGTTCTAAAACACACATGGTTCTATGTTCATTGAAGCAGTTTGAGATGTGATTAAGGGAAATAAATCAGATTAAGCCATTTGCCCAAGCCCTATTTTGAAAGGGTAGGAATAGCCCAGATGCTTGATGTAAATATAGAGAGGTTTGTCCTCACAGTTCTTGCCAGTAGCCCTGAGAAATCTCTGAGAGCTCTTCCACAGTTATTCTTGGTGCACATGGTGGAAGAGGCTTGGTACGACCAGAACTGGTACAGTATTTCTAGCACTATATGCATTTCCCATGTGTTGGACAGAGATCCCAGACTTGGAGGACGATCATAGAGTACTGCCACATTCTGGTCACAAAATCAGAAAATACTATTTGTACTGGGGGGAAAGGGAAGGGGAGGAAAGAGGAAGGGATGAATATTAAATGTGTACTTTCCTTGGAAGAGAAGCACAAAGTAAACTGAGGAGGTGTTGCTCTCCTGTACTAACTGGTCCTGAGTATGATCTTGCAAAGTCACTATTATGCCACAAGACTGAAGTGAACAAAGGGTAACTATTATTTCAACATCATGGGGTTTATTTTCCAGAACAAAAAGGTAAGTTGTTTCATGCATATGTTACAATGGAGTATTTAATCTTTGCCCTGGAGGACACATTCTATGATTTGCCCAAATAGTGTCCAGCATCTGGTAGGTTTTTTGTCGCATCTGAAGGCCTCTGTAGTACCTCTTCACCAGACAGGTGAAGGGATGCTTCAGGCTAATGTGGGAGGGAAATGGGAGTGTGTTAACTTGGATAAAGCAAAACCCCAGACAAATTTAGTGTAAGTGTGATTTTAGAGGAATACAGAAGAGAAATAAGAAAGAAACAAGAGAAATAAGAAAGGATAGTGATGTTGCTGCCATGGAGGACAGAATTCTTTAGGCTAACAATGACTGAAGCAGGTTAATCCACTTAGTCTGCCTAATACTACTTCCAGATCTACACTGTAAAGACAAGTAGGGATCGTAGGGCTCAGAGCACAGACTATCTATAGATACAGAGAACTCATAGGTAACGGACAGACAAATTTGAAATTTGCTCTTTTTTTTTCTTTTTTTTTTCCTTTCTTTTTTTTTTTTTCCCCTAATATTTAGGCAGCAGCCTCAAATCCACCTGCCAGGAAGTTTTTGAAAGATCTGTGCGACATTTTGTACTAACCGAGCAGCATGGGATAATATATCAATAAGTTCTAATTTTCCTCTTGAGACTGATTTTATCATAGATCATTAGATTTTAGCTCCTTGGACTGGCCCCATATCTATTGTTAAGACATAGGAGAGATTATACGTCATGTAAACGTAAAGAAAACTTGCAGATGGGCCTCATTTTCTGAATGGCCTTTAAATGATGGGCGTAAGTAAGGATAGTAGATATCTATCTGATTTGTGGATGCAAACAAGAACAGTGTTGATAAATCAAACATTTAAATTGGACATTTGGTCCCACAACCTACTATGCCTGCATGATTGAGGTCCATTTAAAAATCTTCTTCAAGAGGTACATTAACAAAGAAGGTATATTGGAAATTTATTGTAATACTTTTTTGCTCTTTAAAAAATATTTTTCAATATATCTGCCTTTAAATGGGTTCTTCAAGTACTGTTCTCTTGGGCTGATTAGCTCTAAGAAGGCTGCTAATAAACGAAATCCTGACTCTTGCAATTTGTATCATGTTCACTGGTATTGGTAAGGACTCATGCATTCTGCCTTATTTAAAATGCCAGGTATCTCTGGGGACAAAATCTATGGCTTTCGCAGATGTTGACTGAAGATAAGCAATACACAGACTTGTTTCTGTATGGCTTATTTCAGAAATGCTCCCAAAGGGCTGAATCAAGAATATCTGTAATCAACACGATTTGGTTCAGCGTGACTAGGATTTTTTTCATCATCTTCCTATGCTCATTTAAGTACTTCTGTTAAGAACTTCAATTCACAATGATACTTGCATTATAATAGCATACATATAGTTTTTCATATAAATGATACTCATCAGAGTGTACTCAAAATCTTGTGACCTGGTACTTGTGCTGATGTTTTCTTTTTCACAGGTCCAAATATAATTTGCCATCTAGCCACAGGTATCACTTGAACCCTTCTGCCTAATAATATGGAAAGATACCATTCTCTAATACAAAACCTTGGCTGAATCCCAGTTCCTAAAATAAAAAAAAATGTGTATTTCCTTGCCTACCTCTGTAGGACTTATAAAAAAAGCTGAAGAGTAATCAGCTGAAGTAGGAAAAGCTCCAGCCCTCTTACAACCTGCTGTTTTAAACAATTATCTAGACACTAAAGGTAAACATCTGCAGACAACTTTTTCTTAAAAGAATGTTATTGAACAACAAGCTATAACATCAATACCTGATTGATTCTTATACTGCCATTTCCTCACTCCTTGATTTCAAATTACAACAAACACTGCATACTTTACCAAAAAATGCAGCCCTTTCTGGGGAGAAAACTGGTCCCTCCCAGTCTGGCTGCAAAGCACCTGAAAAAAAAAAGTTGGGGCAGGAACACAGAGGGGAATATCAGTAAGCTGAATTGTTTGTCTGCTAAGAGGTCAGGTGTGACTGTCACCAGCCCTGTGCAATCCAGAAACAAACTGGATTAAACTTGAGTCATGAAGGGACAGGGGCAGTGTTCATTTTTCCATGCTCCCACCCGCTGTGTTTTGACATTAATGTGCACCACTCACTGCTCTCTCAGAACTGCACATCTCCTTCCTGTATAGCTGGAGGGTGAAGCAAAGATGCCCTCTCTTCCCAAAGCTGTCTTGCCCCTTCAACTCTTTGCCCAGGTGCATTGAATGCATCACTGCTCAGCCTGCAGCTGCGGCAAGGTCATGCAGGCATCCCATGGCTGTCTCTGGCCTGCTGGAAAGAGCCCTGAGAAACTGCTTCACCTGTGCCCATGTACATCAAGCAGGAACTCCCCACAATTTGGCAGTTCCTGGTGTTGCAGTCTTTTATTTGCCTTTTCTAATTTTAATGCTAGTTTCCTGTTGCTCGTCAACACTGTATTAGGTTATTCTGCCAGTATCTTTCACTGAATAACATCTTGTCTGAGGCAGAGCCCATTTTTGTTGGGCTTAAAAGAAGCATATACGGGGGAACACACTCCAGGTCTGGGCTGGTTGCCAGGAATGCAAACCCCTGGCTCTGTTACGGCTCCTCAAAATATGGTACCCTCTGCACAAACCAGTAAATGAAGTCTAATGTCCTCAGCTTTTGACCCCATAGTTACTAACATTGCTGCAGTCTTTGTCCTACAGTCATCTTGCATCCAATAAAAAATGGAGAGGTGATTAGCATTAATGTTATACTTTTATCTGTTTATTTAACAGACTGAAATTCTGCCTTGGAGAAGGGGAAGGAAAACAGCATCTTGTTCAATATTACCTGCCACGCTGTAATTCAGCATTCTAAAAAGAAAGGCAGAGCTTTCACATTAAAAAGACATTGATAATTCTGTAATTTCACATAGAAGACAAATGGACATAAGATCATGACACAAGCAAGAAATAGAGAAAACACAAGTAATTTTATGGCAAATATTCCCGAGAGAGTAAGTTGGAAGAGGAAAGCCCAGCAGGGAAAATCTTTTCAAATAATACTCCCTTTCACCTTGCTCTTCTCGTCTCCTGATTTTTTCAAATTTGGCACAAACAGAAAATGCTGTTATTATAGGAGCCAACACTGATACCTTCAATAAATCATCTCTTTAAGGCTGAAGGCATAACTGGTATGTTCCTTTTATAGCGAATAGTAGTTAGCTTTTGACCGTGTCTTGTCTGAGAACTATCCATCTGCTTGCCTTTGCCGTACCTAGTTAGTTTGAACTAAATAATCAGAAAGTTACTAACAATGTCTAATGAATGGTCTTCAGTTAATTTTTGTGATATCTGTCAAAAGGGAAGATGATCAGAATAAATTTATCCCGTATATATTTATAAGAAACATTCAATGTGTATGTGTCTGAGTGCCTGAGTCTATAAAACGGGCTTGCATTTTGGCATACAAACCAAAGCCCAGGAAAATGGAAAAGGTACAAATCACTATGGTTTGTGACAGTATTTATTCAATTATTAGCGGATCTATGGAGATAATTCAATAAGCATGTTAAAAAAAAGAAAAAGTAAAAATCAATGCTTGCATTGCCTGAATAAAGAAAAGTCATTGGTAAATAATTACACACTGATTTGCAGGAAAAGCCATATACTAGTGTAAACCAGACTGAGTTGGAATGATGCAGATCACTGTTTTCCCTCAAAATGAACAACAAAATCTTTAACACAGAGCATTATGCTCTGCCATAATTAATATGAGACTAGGCAAATCCAATATTGCACTTGTTTCAATATTGGATTGCTTTTTATGGGGCACGATGAAAAGGTTCCTTCTAATGCATGACACACTTTACTCCAAATGATTTTCCAAGATCGGTAAAGTGGTCTCCACCAACATTAGTATCACTTTTTCTCTGCTTTGAGTTTATCTGGCAAATGACATTTTGTTTGCAACATGCAGCATACTGTGACAGAAACAAGAGGTAGGAGAAAGCTCTTAATCCCACCTCATCTCAAATCCCACGAGTGTAAATTGTATGACAAATGAGTCAAATATGGCTGTGACTTGGCAAATGCAGCAACATCTTTCAAACTGCAGAAGCAAGCCTGGTAGTTACTCTGTTTGTTTGTTTATTTGTTTTTTATTTTTTTTTTCCATTTATCTATAGACTGCGTTCACAAAAGAATGCGCTAATTTACCTTACTAGGAGATATAACTACCGTGCATTAATTTAGCATAAAGCACAGATACCTTTCTGTCTGTCAGTACTTGTAAGAGGCTGGAATTCCTGTAAACCATCACTTGCAGGGATCACAGCGGTTTAATTTGACAAAACTACCTAAACACCAAAAAAAGTCTTTGCACAAAAATTCTGCTAGGAAGAATGACTCTTTTTACTCTATCAGGCAGCACTTTTTTAGGCTTTCCTCCTCATCAGTCTGACTATTGATGCATGTGAACTGTTGTTCAAATTTTACTCTTTTCAGGCTCAAAGAAACTCGGTTAGTAGGTAAGAGTAAATAGAAGTGCTTCAGCCTGGAAACTCCAGGGTCTACTCTGCAAGACACTTGGGATTAAGTAGCAACAAGGGAGATTCAAGTTGGATGTTACGAAAATATTTCTAGCAGCAAGGATTGGAACTGGTTTTCCTGGGGGGGCGGAAATTGTCACCACTGGAGGTTATCAAGAAGCAATAAGAGACTCTTCTGCCAAGGGTGGCTGAGGCTTGTCTCAGGACAGACAGATATACAAGAGAAGTTTTTGAGGTTTCTTTCAACCTATTTTTTCTCCAGTTCTGTTGCATTAAGGCAGTACCATGTCAACAGAAATGAAATCACACAGAAGACTGAAAGGGGAAACATCTCACAGGAGTTTATTATGCACCTCACTAACCACTTTAATTATGCATTAATTTATTATTGATGAAAAAATTGGTATTATATCTCAGCATCTTTTCTGACAGAGGGCTGTTTAAAATGCTTCAAAAGCTAAAATAAATGGTATAACTAGAGCTTTTTTTTTTTTTCTCAGAGAAGATAAAGCATCTCATCATTATCAATTAAAGAACTAGGGAAGTCTTTGAAAAGAGGACTTGTTTGCTTAAAGTACGTGAAGGTCATATTCACCCTGTAATAGTCGATGAAGAGTAGTCATTTGTTATTTTAAAGCAGGCTGTCATTTAGCCATTATGAAGATGAATAACATTTGTTATTACCTAATAATCCTCCTGTTGATTACAGAGGAAAGACACTTGCAGACACCTTATGTGCCTTGCTTACGTTTTGTAGATTATTAATGTGTTTTGATTAAACTTTGTAAACAAAAATTTATGATCCCAGTTCTCCGCATATAGTGACTGGCGTGTAATGCAAGATACCAGAACATGTCCAATCCCTAACATTTCACTCTGCATATGTTATTGGACTAATACTCATGTAACATAGTAAAAACAAAGTTAATTTTTTAACATCAAACAGATTGTCAATGGATCATATGCTGCTCTATTAAGGTTAGTTTTTGGATGCCTGCCTTCCCGAGGAGAGTTAATGAAGCTATAAGTTACCTGTGTGGCTTCATTTGGAGTCAGGCCTAATTATCTGGATCATGGCCACATTTTGCAAAGTCCGAGCCTCATTTCCAAAGCAGATGGAGTCACTCAGGAATGACTTCATTTGTATTAATTTGTTACACTGTCTTCTGCTATTCATCTCAGGGAAGGCTGCTGCCTTTGCAGTCTATCAGGAATGGAATTTAAAAGTTTTAATTTGGGATATTTTACTTGATTTTTAAAAATAAATCCATTATCTTCCTCCACAATTACCAATGGTGAAATGCAAAGGCAATTAAGTGGGGTCCAACCTGTGGCCATTGCATGGTGCAAGATGCTGATTATATCATCAAAGATTTATGAGGTTTTCACTTCTTGGAACAAGTGAAATGACCAAACCAGTGACCCAGCTGCTTTATCAAGATAACCTATGGAGCACTTCAGATCGGGCTTCATAAATGGAAGGTTTTTGATGTCAACCTTACCACAGCAAGAAAAACTAAGGAGATAAAAAAGAGAGATAGTTAAGGGCATAGGAATGAAGGTAGTTTTACTGGCATTTTAACATATTCATCTAAGAGGAAGGTTAAATTACTCCAGTAGGAGAACTGTACCAGAATTTCTGATTTGATACAGTTGTTTATGCTTTGAGCAATGGAGTGATATGACATAGAGATTGGATGACTCCGAAGTCATTGCATTGGGCTTCTAAGCTTTAAAGCATAATGCAGACTAAAGCCAGGGGAGTTCAAAGGTGTCTGTGGCACAATTACTGCGCTGTATCATAGCTGACATATCCTGGCTTGTCCCATTATTAAATGAGGGCAATACTCAGTGCTGTTAATCCTTGAAATACTTTACCAATAAGCATTGACACTACCATTTTGTGCAATTTGGAAAGAGCAAAAGGAGCAAGGACCAATGAAAATAGTGTCAAAAGGAAAAATAAAGAGACTGTGTTTTTGTATCCTGTCACTACATCTTTATAAGAGCACCTCTATCTAATCAAATTATTACTTGTTGATTATTTTCTGCAGAGGACATGAGTACTAGCTACTTTCCGTAAGCTCAGAAAGTGGACAGGAATACTTATATGTTATAAATTGCAGCCAAATAATTAATTTTGGGTTTCTCTCATGCTGGCCTTGTGGCAGCAACTTTTAGTGATTATGTGTGATTGAAGACCCAGTGGTATCTGGGATGCTCCCAGGCTACAACAGGCTGCTGCTACCAGCTCAGGAGCCATCTGAGTGATTCACCCACAGTGGTCTGCTAGGTGCCAGCAGGGCTACTTTGGTGACTGCACTGGGAAGTGAAGGAAAAACTCACCCAAGCAAAATACAAATATGCAGGGCTTCCAAGTTCATCACTTCCAGGCTCTTTTGAAATTCATGACCACTCTGGGAGCAGGGTGGGGGGATGACACGACTGCACCTGCCCTAAGTGTGCTCGCTTGCATAGAACCGATATCTGAGTGAAAGGCAAGGCAGGAGTAGAGGAAGAACATTTTCATCAGAGGAATTTTTAGAAAAGAGAGGTAAGGTTTCTTATGGGAGGCTAAAAAATTCAGCGATTAAAATGTACACTCTGACTATGGCACAGTAATATGAAGCAAGGGATCCAAAAGGATGGAATCATGTTGGGTGGAAAGACAAAAGAAGCACTTGGAAGGAAATTGAGCTCCAAAGTTGTTGCAGCCTCATTTATGACTTCAGGAAAGGTCAGTTGTCATTTCTACTCACTTATATCATAAACATCCTGTGCCTATTGGCACTAAGTACCTCCTGCAGGTTTTTAATCACACAGAAACAGAGTTATAAGCCTCCAGCTCTTTGTGTTTGCACATCAGTAATATTATTCATGTCTCCTGACTATCAAGGCAACAAGCAGAGGGCATTCCTTTAGTCTGGCATCTTCTTTCTCAAATGAAATATTAAAGCTTTGATTTCCATAGGAAGAAAAAATCAGCCATATGTCTTTCCCTGTTTCTGACACTATTAATTACACACATACACTTCAGATTGTTGACTATTGGAGGTACAAGCAATAATATGTTTCTAAGTGTTCAGAAATGCCCTAGTACATTGGAGAACAAAAAACCCCCTAAAGAACAGCCAGTCCAAACTGTAGAAAATGCTAATGTACGTAATTAATTAGCTTCCCTATCTGTGGCAATAAAGGCCATATTCCTCAGTCAAAAGCAATAGGTTCAGTATTACTCCGACAAGAATCAGATACCAAAATGCTTTTTGTGAGCTACATCCTACACTCTAACTTAAAGATGTGGAAGGAGTTAAAGAAACAAATGAAATGTTAGGTTGTTAAATGGGGAAAAGTTTACTAGAAGAATAAGATTGTACATCCTGAAGACTGCTAAAAATATCATACATATAGAAATAAACACTGTTCCCAAGTATTCCTGGACTGTCTGTCAGAATACTATGCACTTTGATAGAAACAAAATCAGGATGAAATAAGGTAAGCTCCATTTTATGTATTTGAATGATACTCACACAGGAAAAGAAGTTAAATTCACTAAAGAAACGAATCCTACATTTCTAAAGTACTGGAATTTACTTTGTGTCACTTTCTTAGTGTTTTTTTTGTTGTTGTTGTTTAATGAAATGATATATTGGAGTCTCAGATGCTTCCCAAAGGACAACAACTTCATTTTACTGAACAACTTCATTTTACAGCATAGAACATTACTTATACAACATAGCCCCTACTTATTTATAGGCAGAAACCTTGATTCTGCATAGGATTTCTAAAGTATTTGTGAAGTATTTTGGCCATATGAGTATACCCATTAGCCACGGGACTGATGTCCAAATAAGCTCAAGATAATATTTGAGAAGAATTTAGAGTCCACTTGATTATGGGAACAATGGAAGAAGTAGACAGTAATAGTAATGTGAAGACATAAGTTTCAAAGGGTTTAGTGAAATGAATAAAGTAAATATCTACAACTTTTTTTTGCATGTGTACAATTGGATCAAAACGACAGATTTGTACTGGAAGACATAAGAGAGAGGAATTAAAGAACTTTTGTGTTGGAATTTGTTTTTCAATACTTGGGTGATGTCCCAGCATTAAGATTTTTACGTAGCCAGGTACATGAAACATAAGTTTTGCGTTTTAGAGTTCCGTAACAACTATGAACAGGTCATTCAGTATCTGAATGGGAACTTCTAACTCATTTATATATTAGTTACCTCATCCAGAGCCTTTTAATACAGAGGTTTTGCAATGAATGTTTGTTGACTCAATTCCAGTTTTTCTGAGCCAAAGCAAGCAAATGAATGAATGATTGAATTGGCTGTTTAAAGTAGCATCTGTTTCAACGCTGTCTTAAGGATACATTCTACTTTTTGGTTCAAGAAGTTCTCTATTTCAAATTTAAGATAATTTGTGTTAAAGGACAGCCAAAATTAGAAAATACTTCTAGAAGCCCAACCTAAATATTTCACACCAACAAAACAAATAATTTTAACTTATTTTATAAATTTTATTGTGCATTTTAGCTACAGAAGTTGTAATTTTTTGTCACTTTATAGAAATTCAAGACAGGAAATATTTCCTCAGCATAGAAAAACTGCTTGACTGAGTTCAATCTTTAGGAGACAGTCATTCTGCCACTGAACAAGCATGTTTCTATTTTATGTGGACATGAAGTCATTCAATATCTTTTCTTTTTCCAAATGAATAATGGAGTACAGTTCTTGAGAGGTGTGAGAACAGATTTTATTAGCTAACACTTTTTATTTGGAGACAAAAAAACATCTAATCTGACCCTAGATGTTGGGCATTCCTTGTAATACAATTTCTCCAAGTTTCTCAATGCACTATTAAGTAATGTGGATCAGGTAAAAGGAGAGTGGGAGTAAAATCTTTCATAGACATGACCTTTGGTGTTAAGGAAACCCGCGGATAGTAGTATTTCAGCTATTATATTATACTGTAATACTAAACTTGTATTGCTACAGTGGTTGTGTATTAATTTTAAAAGAAGACTTCTTATTAAAGTTATGAATTTCAGCACAAATTGTACTAACTCATTTGGATAGGCTTGTTTCCTCTTATATGTGAAAAATGGAGTCTAGAGAACTTATTTTGACTTGCCTTTTTTTTTCTTTTTTTTTTCTTTTTCCCTTTTTGGGTAACACTTGACTAGTTTTTAAATTCCAGTACGCAGTTCAAACTTAACTCATAGGACTTGGTAACTGGTTTATTACAGCTTTCTATTAAAGGCTTGATGTTCCTTCTCACAGTCTCTGTATGTTTTACTCTGTCCCTCAGAGAATAACTGCATAAACAATTATTAGAAGTTACAGAACAACAGAAGAAGTGAGATGAAAGGGTAAAAAGGCAGCAGGTGTCAGGACCTTCCTAAAACACATATGTTGATGCTGGAATAGAAGCTTCCTCCTTAGTTATAGCTTGACTATTGGCAATTCCCTCTTTTTTTCCCTTTTTCTTTTTTTCTTTCCACATTAGCGATTGGTTGCCCTTGCAAGGCAAAATTAACATTTTTACTCCTATCATCACAAGTCATCTTAAACCATTAATTCCATCAATGTTCAGACAGAAGGTAAATTTACACAGGTGCAGACCAACTGTGTGTTTGCTCCAGGCACAGCAGAAATTAATTATTTCCACTTGGAAGTCTATCTAAACGTGGTGTGGAGTTCAACCCTCCTGACCAAATTTAGGTCCAGTGTCTTGTTAACATAGTTATAGAGTCTTGAACTGATTTGGAGCAGAGCTAGGTATTTCTTCCCGCTCTTAGGTATCTGTGAAAATATGACATACATTCTTACACGCTTTCGGAAAGACCTGTATCTGCAGTACATGGATTATGCCACATTTTTTGGAAACCTGCTCAGGTGACTAGTTATTTTATTGTCATGTTTGTAGATGACCAGTATGGTCCAGGCCCATTTTAATTTTTAATTGTCCGTTCACTGTGAACAGAAACAGAGGTGGAAGAAGAAACCACAGATTATGAAAAAAATCCTACAATTTTAGAAGCTACTCCAAAGAAAAATAAGTTGATTCCCCTAATTTTGTCTGAAATGAGTGTTCTGTAGAAATCAAGGCAGATAACATGTGCTAAATAACCTTTTAGGGATTTTTGAATTGCAGAGTCTTTTCATATGTGTTGTGTCAACAAGGAGCAAAACCAAGATTACCTTGAAGGAATATTGCCTGAATGATATATATATATGTAGATGTACACAGCTCATGTTTATTATTACTGCAGAAACTGTAAGAGGAATCCAGTGCTGTATGGCAAGACCCTTTCAAATAATTAGGAAACAACATAAAAAGATTCTCTTTCATACTTATTTGGAAGTCCTTTGTTCCTCTTTCTTCATGCTACTTTCACACACAAAGCTATTTGAGCATTCATGATGAATGAAGATCAAAATGCCTTTGTACAACACCTTTTGGGCATATTCTAATTACCTAGGGACATGTATTAGCATTGCAATAGCTGTAAGTGCCAAATGTTGTATTTACTGTGGGAGCACTCAAATACACAGTACTTTGTCAGCACATCACTACATGGCTCTTTCTTGAAACAGCTTACATGATTATTTCTTATGTTGCATTTTTTTCAGATTATAGTACTTGTTTATGTACGTTTATACATAACCCATAAAAAGTCAAGAAACAGCCAAAAATTTAGTCTAACATCATAAGACTAGTCTAAAAACCATGAGAAAACTAGCTGTCAGACCAGACTTAATCTCCCTCATCCAGCTTCCTGGGTCAGGCAACAGCCAGTACGAGGTATTCCAGGAGAAGGTATGTGATATTGATGGCTTAACATGCTCACAGCTCAGCTTGCCTCCTACCTACCTGTTTTGGCTTTAAATTGGCACATGCCCTGAAGCATGAGATTGTATTTCCCTAATTTGTTATCCTATCTAATACTGGATTATCAGTTTTTAAAACCCCAGGGGAAATTCTGGCTCGCAGAACTCTACTGCAAATTGTTTACTTGGTTCAGCAAATATTAGGCACTGCAGAAGGCAAATGGTGTTTGGGATTCTGACAAGTGAACTCCAGCAGACTGAGCTGGAGTGATTTGCAAGGTTATTGCCCAGACTGTCTTTTCTGGAGGTTCCTGCCCTCCTGCTTCATCAGCTGTGTACTGATGTGCCAGCTGCAACCCTTCAATAAGAGCTATCTCAGCCCAAACCTCATTAACATAACCTTGGTCTTCCGAGCTGTTGTGCTAGACTGTGATGTGAAGCCTTCTGATGATAATTCTACCAGGCCTATAATGTATCATGGTAGGAGGGTGGCAAACAGGAGTATAACATCTCAGACTACACCCCTGGAGCTTGCCTGTAGGAGCTCTTCAGCTTCTGTAACTCAGCATGCTTAACAAGGAAGATCCCAGCCCAAAAACCTAATTTGAGGTAATTGTTAAAGTTTGCAAGTCATGTCTAAGCAAGAGAGTGGCAAACTGTGGCTACTGCATTGCCCGTATGGCACAGAGGTGCAGGGAATGATTGTGCTTATGGATGTGTTATGTCCCAGGTACAGCAAGACTGGAATAGGAACAGCAGTGTTGTCCCCTGCTTACACAACAGCCAGTGCTCTCTCCACTGGCTCCATTTTCACAGCCCAGTTCTTGGGTCCCACATTGCCTGGCACACTTGTACCTCCTGCAGAGGCGAGCTGCTGCCCCTTGTTGCTCCATGACTGCATAGTGCCCTGCTGGGGTGGTTCTCAGAGACAATGCTGGCTCATCAGTGCACAATGCTGGCTCAGCAGTGCTCCCACGCTGCAGGGTGTACAGCAACACCCTGCTGACAGAGCCTTGCCTACATAAGCCAGGTTTGGAGATATTTACAGGAAAAGCTTTATAATACTATTCCATTTTTTAAATAATTATTTTATTTTTTTTTCATAGTCCAGGAAATTTAGGACTTACACAAATCAAATATAACTTTTGCCTGATTAATTAACTGCTCCATTCCTTTTCTATTTTACACATCTTTAGCCTCTGTTAATAGCATATGGTAATGCCATTGACAAAGATCCACTTTCGGTGTTTTGGGTGTTTTCTATCCTTGGTCTAGGCTGGAGTTTTCTCCAGCTGGCTGTTGCACATAGACTGTCTGCCAAGTAGGTTTGGAACACTTGAAAGCCATATTGATTTTAATATAGACCAAAGCTGTTGATTATCATGTTTTCCATTAACTAGAGGGCAGGCATTTTCTGAATTTGCCTCCCAGAGAGGAACACAAATTTTGAGGCCCCATCCTGTTGGAGACATGAGCATCAGTCTGCCAGATTATGCCCGAGCACAGCTGTGATGGTTATGCTGTCTGGGGTTACTTCTTCAGACATGTACATTTTACCAATGGTTTCCTTGACTCAGAATTTAGGAATTCTGTAATATGGGAAGTAAAATAGGTGGCCCTGGAGAATGCAATGTCTTTATGACTCTCTTAATTTTGTATTGCTCAAAAGTATATTAGTTACCCCGCAGGAAGCACATGCAAGATGTACCCTTCCTGGGGGAACTTATAACTTAACTGAAAACCAGAACAAATATAGGCAAAATAAGAAGTGGAATACAAGAGGAAAGATACAGTCTAGGTAGATAGATTGATAAATATTTGGTAACATAAGCATACGATAGAACTTCTTCTATCAAATGGTGGAGATTTGTAGATAAGTTTATAAATACATAAGGAATATCTTACAAGGTCAGATAAATGGTCCATTTAGCCTAGCATTCTATTTCAGCTGTGGGACTACATGGTACTACTTGAAGGAAGGACATAAGCTTCTCCACTGTCTACAGTTCTTGTATAAAACCACAGGGTACCACAGTGTTCATCCAATCTGACCTACATGACATAAAACTCCAGAGTCTCACTGCATTAATTTCTCTTTGAACTAGAGGAAGACGTCATGCACCTCAGTGACACTGCTGCTTAACACCAGCTGCGGTTTTACCTAGAGATCTTTGTGGCTTTGTTTTCCCTTCATTTAATGTGTTTGAAATGTTAATATGCTTCCTTTTTTTTTTTTTTTAATAAGTTATCATCACCAACATCAGCACTTTTTTTTTTTGCCTTGCTAGCTTTTACAGCCCAGCAATAGAAAGAAGAAAAAGAGCTACCGTAAAACTCCATGTGTCAAATGATAGAGGATAATCCCCTGATAGCAAAAACTGAGAGAGGGGAGAACACAAATTCCTTACACCTGCAATATTTTCTGTTTACCATCCAATGTCCATCATAATCCTAGTATCACAGGACAAAGTCACTCTTACCTGTCACTTTTAGAGGAGGGGTATTTCACCCATGTTTTTCTATCCCCACATTTTATATAATTTATATTTTAGTTTTTTGAGTCCGTGTTGGTACATCTGAGTTTATTTTTTTGTTATTAGTTTTTTTCCAGTTAGTTACTTAAATACCTATGTGTTGGTTTGCCAACCAAAGTACATAACATCACATCCTTGGGGAATTTTTCTGCTTCTACTAACCCCACAGAAAAGGGCTATGTATTTCTTAAACAATTCTGAGAATTGTCTGCCAGGTCCTTGTTTGATGTAAACTGGCTTAACTCTGCTGAGGTAAATGAAACCTGCTGAATAATGGCAGGTGAGGCACTCTAAGACACGCCAAATGAAGTGTTACACAGAAATGCACAGTGCACAGAAGCATTGCAATCCCCATGCAAAAGGGTAATAAATGTCTGAAAGGGCTTTCTGCAGATATCTGTGATTATCTTGGGGAAATTCTTCATCCTGCAGTTTGCAGAAGTTTTTCTTCTTTCTTGTTTTTGTACTCCAATACTGAATATAGCCACTAGACGGAAGGAGGGCCAAATTGAACAAATGCCTCATCAAACTGTAAAGCAAGTGAAGAGGAACATAACCTTTGCTCTCTTGGTGACTTTTGAAAACAACTGCCTAGCATAATCAACTTGGGGAATATTATTGTGTCCCCAGCAGAATAAATCACCTGAGATGAGAAACTGTTATAGTATTTCAGCTCTGCCATGATTTACTAGATGCAAACCCAAAATATTTATAGTTGCCTTGATGGGTTTACATTTCTTTTCTTGATGCTATGGGAAAAACTTCCTGTAAATAATATAATTTAAACTGCTGTTCAGCTATATCTGAACATCATTGCTCAGAATTTCCAATAGTCTTTGCAGTTTACATAGATGCTTTTATTTATACTTTGACATGAAGGGATATATTTCCAAATTTATGCAGTACATTAAGTTCACTCTTGTTATATTTTTACTCTGTAGATTCTCAATGTTTACAGTAAAAATATCTGCATATTTATTCTAATTATGGAAGTGCTTGGAGGCCATGCAAAGCATAAAGCTATTGGGCAATTGCTTGCACACAAAACTATCAGAGCTTCTAGCCTGTGTATAAACTACTTGCAAACACAACTTTGAACGGATACTTCAGTAACATTCTAAAGAGACGGAAGGGCCCTTCCCCTTGAGACAGGCCACAGCAGAGGCAGGTAGAGGGGCCGCTGCATGGACCATTCTACAGGAGAGTTGGGGAAAGGGGACTTCTAATGGGGCACATGTACCCCAAGCACTGGGGGTGGCTGCTCTCCTCCCTCCACCAAGCAAGGAGAGCATCTCAAAGCCTCCAGCAGCAGCCCAGCTGGAAGGAGAATGCTCAAGTGCCAAAATGTCTTTCTATGGCTCAGTCAACCCAGACTGCCTTTTGTCTTTCTTTTCTGGGTGGTTTAATTAGAAATATATGTGGATATGGAGGAGATTTTTCTCGTTGTTGTTGTCATTTTACAAGGTACAAACACTTGTGTGAGGTCCTGCTATTAATTTTATTGTTCATGCCATCCCTGTATTTATGGTTGCTGAATCTGGAATGTTTCAGCATTCATATTTGAGACTTCTGTTCCAAATAAAATAGATGTTGGGGGCTTTGGCTCAGGTTTTACATAATCTCTGCTAACTGTGGAAAAGCTGCCATGACTTCAGGGTTTGGATCTTTGCAGCTGTCTTCCTCACGGGGAGGGTGTACCGATTATCAGTTCCTGCCTGTTGCAAGGCTGCAATGCATCATCTGGGTCACAGAGCCACAGTCCCTTGGAGCTCAAAGTTACATGTTGAGTTCTCAGCGAAACCCATTAATAAGCAGTAGGGCCCTCTGCTTGCTACAAGCCAGGCTGGCGCCGAGTTTTAACTTGGCTTTTCTCATGCGGTGGCTGTGGAGACATTCCAGTCACACAATTAGTACACAAAAAGGATGGCCGTAAAAAGCAGCAGGGCTGCAAGCTCCAAACGAGAAAGCTGCAATCTGTTGTTCACTGGTAGGTCTGCACATGTGTGGCATCCTAAGGCAGGACCCTGCTGCTCGCAGCAGTGTGGCACAAGGATGAGAAAGAGTCCTTAAGTCTTCCCTCTCCCTGGGAAGTGGTCTGGGGCAGGGTCCAGACACGTCCAATGAAGGCCACAGCAACCTTGGGGTCCCAAAATGGCAGCTAGCAGTCAACAAGGTTGGGGGAATCACTGGTCACATCCCTAACACCAGCAGGAAACAGGTATGACACAGTGGCTCACCTCCAGCCTCTTGGTTCTCATTGTCCAGGACTGGCGAAGGCAGGTTTCTTGGCAGAAACTGCTGGCAGTGCAGTGGGAAAGAACCACCTTGGCTGCTGGAACTGGTCCCGCTTTTAAACTGAGTGTAGTCTGTGGCCAAATATCTTCACTGTTGACCAGAGGAAGATAAAATGATAAAATGAGAATATATTAATGTTAGCAAATTCCCATCTAGTCAGCCATGCTCAGAAATTGGCTATTAGCTTTTTATTTAGATTTCTTTTTAAAAAAATGAAAATGCAATACCCTTGTCTAAAACTCAGGGCATGAACAAACAAGACATTTTAATAAGTGTGCTAATGTTCTTATTACAAGCCTCTTGGTGCACCAAAACGAAAGCCTTTCCTCACAACTCAATTATTTCCATTCACTCCATCTGCACAGAGAGCCTGGAAAAATACATGAGCTTAAGCACATTTGGAAAATCAGTGATTTGAGTACTGTCAGATCAGGGTTGGGGGATTGAATCTCCAAAGACACTTCATAGATTATGCCCTCCACAGTCTATTCCAACCTTCTTTCTAAACCTCAGGCAGCTAGTTAAAGCAGCTCTGCTGATTTTATTTCCAACAGTGGTAGACAGAGGAAGAGAGAAAGGTCCTTTTGACATCCAAGAGTCAGGCAACTGTATATGCACTTATTTGCTGTACAGATGACTGCTCAGCCCAGAAACAAAATGGAAGGCAAAGCAAGATCCACGTCTCATGACAGCTTTATTGCTTTTCTCCCCTGGAGGCATTACAACACTTATTGTAGCATTTTTGGGAGACTTTGAAGTTCCTTTACTTATAATTGCAGAACTCATGTCATTTGGGGAATTTGAAAATAGCCTCTTTTCATCTTTTCCAACAGTCAAATGTTACATGTTAACGTTTTATTCTGCACATTATGAATTCAAAGATATAGAAATGACTGGCATTTCGCTCCACATCTTGCCGTGATTTTCTTGGCTGAAAAATGCCTATTTGAACCCAGCCACCACCACTCTGCCAGTAAACATCTGTTAGAGAAGCATCCTTTTGAGTCAGACTCCTGCCCTGCCAGTGATGGCCTGGTTGACCCTGGACACAATGAAGTGTTTGGACTTGCTCCTCTAGACCTCTGCATTTGGTGTGTGGTCCCCGTGGCAGGTGCTTGTGGGATCAGGCGGGGGGAAGATGCCTGGAGCTGCCATCCCTGAGCTGGATTTGGCACTGAACAAAGCATGAACTGGGGTGTGATAGCTGGTGTGGGATCCCTGGGGCTGGGCTGTGTGTCTTCTGCTGAGTTTGGGCGGTAACAGAGCAAAACGTGGGTATCAGAAGAATGTAAATAATAAAAGGTGTAATAAATTGCAAAATCAAACCCTGTAATGAAAAAATAAATAATCTAGATAGAATGTCTTAGAGCGTCTAAGCCTGATTTATTAGCAATTCTGGCTGACCGTTATTATTATTAGGTGAGCAACTTGCAGTGATTTTTCACCTGATGCTCTGCAAACTAACTATGCTACAGGATGAATGCAGGAGATTTGTGTTTATTGTTTTATGAAATTATACAGCAGGTAAAAATTCACTTGGAACATCACCACCATCACTTTGCAATTTTATGACCTATAGCGCATCTGACACAGTAGTACTGCTGCTCAACACAGATGAACAACAACATCAGTACCGCTGGTAATCTGGAGCAGTGAATAATAGCAACAGGAGCAGAGCCAATGCTTATTTCAGGTTGGCACAGAAATCCACTCACCTGCAGGTTATTCTCATGTTTATTCCATGTGAAAGAGCAGAGGGAGGCTTTAGCTTTTCTGACACATTATACGCTAATGTTTTCTAGGCCAAAATTCTGTGCCAGGTATTCTGATTATGTACAAATTCCCTCCCATCTATCCCCCATTGCAGTAACAGGTGAATCACTGGCTGTGTTTATTTGTCCCCCTGGAACAGGATGCAACTATGACCCTGAGGAAAAAAAATGCATTTACATATGCAGAAGAAGCTGGCGGAAATTTGTATTCTAGTTTAGCTCTTATTGTAGTAAATGACATTACTGTGGAGCCCAAATATTTCTTTTATGTCAGATTCTACTTACTGGTTTCCATTTCCTAGGGTCAATACAGAAATCAATCATGTCAAAAGGAAAATTCAATAGAAAATCCTTTATGGCATAAGCTTAATTATAGATATGTTTTCTTTTGTAAAAATAGAAGAAATCCAAGCAGCAGACCCCTTAACAAGTCTTTCTACACAATATGAAGTAACTGTATTTATATATAAAAAAATGAGAGAACTTTTATTATTCCTTACATAAAAAGACCCATGGGGAAAGGTCTAAAAACATTATGCTCCTGACTGCACGATGTCAACTTAACTCTGCTGACAGAAAAGGAAAAGCATTGCAAATTAAGTATGATACAGCAATATTTTAAAATCCTGATGTCCTTCCTGCAACACATTGATTCAGTCATTAAAGCCCACATATTGAAACCAGTTGAAAAAAATATTGAGAACTGAAATGTCCCTGGTGTGGTCAGATCTATAGAAACTATGTTTTCAGTCTATTAATTATCTAGCTAACAAACTAGATTTGAGAATAATGTTTCATACGAGTTTTGGTGGAACATACTGCAAGTGATGGTGGCCCTTATACAAGGACAGATGAGGGTGGTCACTTTGAGCCGGATTCTAATCTCTCATTACTTTGTGAGTTCTTTCGTATTTCTTGGTGAATTAAGTTGTGAACTCTGACTGGCATGAAGCAGAGCATCAGCATCCAGCCCAGCTCGAGATACATATTGTATATGATGCTAAGGTAGTTTTTCTAGGAGAATTTAGATCTCAAGAAAAATAAACAAAAAATAATGCAACTTAATACGTTACAAAAGAACAGAATGGCAGATTTTGAGGGGTGAAAATACCCCTTTAAAACAGATCAAGATTCAAACCTCCAACGTGCATGTTTTTAGAAAGTTAGTCAACTTTGCTTTTGAAACTATGAAAAATTCAGATTTAATTTAGTCTCAAAGACTGAACCTACTATATGAATTCCCCTGCATCTTTTCCCCTCCTTGTTGTATAATTTCCCTCACCTTTTACCAGGGTTATAATGTTAAGAACTCCCATTATAATTCTCAAAGCAGTAGCCCAACACTAAATGGTTTCTTCCCCATAGCAGGTAGATAGTAGTGATGAAACATGAACTTATATCTCCACTCTTTTGCATTGTCCTTTGTGGGATTTTACATGGAATAGCTAGTTCAGTGCAAAAGCACGCTTTCCTTATTCACTGAAGACACAATGCAAGACTTTAATATCTTAATTTCAAAACTGCACATCCATCCTAGAAAAAACAAATGAGCGTTGTGCCTGCAGTGTGAAGATCAATGTCAGAGGTAGTAAGTTAGACTCAGTAGAACAGGCTCTTAAAATTATAGTTTCTTCCCAGACCAGTGCTCAATTTTTCCCTCCAGCAAGCTGTCACTGGTGCTCAGCTGTGCTACAACTTCTGCCTCTTCCCTTCTCTACTTGCCCAGACTGGGGCCATGAAGTTCCCACCCCACCTCACCTCAAGGTGTTCAATCAGCACAGCCTTGGCTGTGACGGTGGGCAAATATATCCCAGATTAATTTGGCTAAACCTGCCTGTGAGCCAGAGCAGAAAGAAGGCAAATGCAGTAGCCCTTTTTTATCTTCTCTACAAAGTTACTGTCAGGAAGGAACAGAACAAAAATCAATGGTTTTTCTTAACAGAAATCGGAAGAACTCAATGCCTAATTAATTTGTGCCTTTCAGTTCCTGTAACCGCTAACAACACTGGATACAACATTGCCAGTGTTTGCTTCTGTGCTCTTTTCTGTCTCTCATCTCCTACATCATATCACTTACACCATCTTTTTAATATTTCCTTTTTTATGCTTAAGGCTTTCCCATCGCTACCTTTCTCATGAACCTCCAGAGGTAAATCCCAGAGGACAAAGCACCGCCAAACTTCATATTGAGTAATCATCACCACGACTTTGCGCAGGCTGTAAAACTATCAGCCACATCTATGCCCAGATGGAAATTAGCTGCTACTATCAGAGAGAAGCTTCATAAATAAAGACATTATAGCATTTTCAAAAAGCTGAACTTGATGTCTTTCAGATCAAAACATGAAAGTGTATCCTACAGGGTATTATCACTAGTGTTTTTTTAACCCTGTTTCCGTTTTGGTACTTTGTTGATACATAATGTGCTATTTAAAACTATTCCACTGCATCTAAATACACCGCCTTTTCAACTCAAAAGTGCTGACAGTCATACAAATTTAGTAATTCGCCTAGTGAACTCCAAAGGGTAATCTCTGAGGGTCTATTGAAACCCCATTAACTTCATCAATACCATTCTGGGTCCTGTACTGCAAGCTGGTGAGCTACAACACTGCTTACATGGCTCTAAGGAAAATAAAATAAAAAAAAATAATCACTTCTATTCTGATTTTGAAACACAATAGTAAACATTTTATTCCTTGACCTGGATGGGATAAATTTTATTTGCGCTATAATGAGTAAAGTGACTTCCTCCTAGAGGCTTTAATTGTGACTCAGTTTTTAATACTTGAGGTGTACTAGTAGGTTACTTAATCAGTCTGATAAAATATGCTGGCCAGTATTTCTTATTGCTAGAATTTTATTATTATAAAATTAGTATTATATTATTTTGTTATTAGAGTGGTGCTTGAAAAAAAAAATACACATACACACTGAAAGCATTGGCATATTACTGAATAAAACACTACCTTGACAACCAATTTAAGGGCTCTGAAGAAAGTTTGATCTCATCAACATCCAATAAAGAATATTCTCACAATAAAATCAAAATAAAAATAATAAAAAGAACTTTGATGGAAGAAGATAATAATGCTCTTTCAAAGATGATAAACCACAAATGAAAAATTATAAGGTTTAGAAGTAAACTCTTGGCTCAACAGTCCGTCAGCCAACATTCACACAGCTCTTGCAACACCTGCTGCAGCACGTTGGCATGTGACAACGTCCTGAATGGTACTGCTAACCCATACCACGTACTTGTACTAAAGATGATACATACGCAGAATACATCATTAACTTTCTCTTAAAGCCTCTTTGAGAGCAAATATAAAGTAACATAAAGTATTTAACTGGAACCACTGATCTATCACTTTTAGGCATTCAGTTAAGTGGGAAAAGACTTTGTTGTTAGCACTCTGGGCTACTCATTGCCCAAGCTGCAGTTGCTCTGACACTATGCAGAATAATACTAGGCAGTAGCGAGGCTGGAATACCAGTGCTTCCTGCAGGCCTTTCCGATGCTTGGATACTGTTTCCATCCTGAATTACAATGAAAAGTCAAAATAGAGACTAAAAGTGGAAGTAAGGAACTCTGCAAGTTTTCTTTCATTTAAATATGTCAAGGAACTCAGCTTTTACATGGAGTGACAACTTAACTCTGCTTCTCTGAGTTGTCACAGAGATTTGTGCAAATTGTAATTCTAAATCACCCAGTCTCATTCTCTTGAATGTGTTGGTCTCTCTGGCTTCTCTACGTCTCCTATGCTACATTTTAGTCAGGGCTACACAGACTCATTATAGCAGGGAAATGGGATAGAGAAAGGGAACTGTAGCTGCTCAGTGCAAAGATTAACTGAATTTCCACTCAAATTATTAATTTGGTTTAAGCATTTGGTAGAATTGGGTAACTGTAATTCAATCTCTTTGATCTGTAAAAACTATTCAAAGTCCTGTTCACCAGTAGAATGATAGGGCAAGTCACCCTACATGGAAAGTTCATGCTTCTGAGCTTCTCTCAGGTCATACCACAACCAAAATAAATTCTGTAGATTTTTTTTTTCTTGGATTTCTGTCACTAGACTGTTTTGAAGGTGGTATTTTCCTCTGTTTGTGCACCTGTCACTATAATGGTGTCTTATTGCAGCTCTCTCACTCAATTTTCCTCCTCTACATGTTCAATTCCCCTCTAACCAGACCAGCACACATCTCCCCATCTACATATGTTTTTTTCTTGGATGCTAACATGGCGTCTGTCTCTCCACTTTCAGGAGCTGAGCTATTTTAGTGACTATGTAAAGAGAAAAAACATTGACTATAGATGTTTTATCTGAGTCACAAACCTTCAAGAAATGCCAATATGTCATCCCCATTATGATGTATTTCTGTAAAAGTGCTTTGAAAGAAAGAATGGTGGAAAAAAAAGTAAAGAATAGCAAGGTGAAAATCCAGTGAAGCAGTTTAGGAACTGGCTGTATATGCTCATGGAAAATTATAACAGAATCAAAAAAGTTTCTGGTTGTCACTGCAGCAGCAGGAGGCTGAGCTATGCAACCCCAGCACTGCTACAGTGACACTTGGTGAGCAGTTGGTCCTTTCCCAATTTGAATGACCAGAGAGTAGGGCTGATGGTTGGACTTGATGATCCAAGGGTCTCTTCCAACCTATCTGATTCTATGATTCCATGATTCTAGGATGGAGCAACCCCCTTCACAACCACTGTGGAAGCCATGAGGGAGCCATGGCGAGTGTGAGAAGGAAACAGAAGGGAGAACGTGGAGGGTATCTGCCCTGAACATCAGAGGTATGGACAAGGTATCATGAAGGGGAAAGCAGGATGGAGAGAACCATGGCCTGAGTGAGATGGAGAGATATCTGGAGCTCAAGGGACATTTGGCTTGGCTTGGCAGAAAGGCTGATGAAAGAGATGAACTGACATAAAGTATGCTTTGCAAAGAGCAGTGCATTTCCCTTATTTCTAAATCACAGAAGTTGTTTTTTGCTATTATGGAGATAGGAATAAAGTCTATTATGGCAAGTATTATGATTTCTGCTACATCTTAAAAGGTTTTTATTTTGTTTGGCATAACTTTATTGATCTGTATTTCATTCCATGTAACATGGACTTTTTTTCAGTCATGGAAGAAAGTTCTTTATTTCTCAGTTACTGCTGTTGTATGAATACAGAACTCAAGTTCCATATAATTGCACATATAAAGTTCCATATAATAAGAAGTTCCATATAATTGTTCCAAATAATATAATATAAGGACAGGTATGTATAGCTGTGTATACTAGTAAATTAAACACACCCAGAATTGTGCCTAGGCACTGAATGGTCCTAGGCAACATGACACCTCACAGATTTTTCTTACTAAGTTCTCTTAGTCTCTAAGATGTAGTGACACCAAATTACTTCTTAGGAATAGCTTCTGGTAAACTCCAACCCCCTGGTATTCTGGTAAATTCCAACTCCTTGGTTGGGAATTGTTCATGAGTAAGGCATATGGGGCAAAAGCATATAAAGCAATGTCCTAAATTCAAGAGTACTGATAATTGCTTTCCAGTGCTCAGGAACTGCCTTGGGTAGTATTTTAATAACGCAAACTCAGACTGTGGTTAGTTATTTTCCAGGTTGATGAAGCAGACTCCACCGTTACTGAACCTTTGGACATTTGGACAAAGATAAGTCTATTCAAAACAGGACAAGAGTCTGTTATATTCCTCACAATCTTACCATGATCATCCTTCACAGTATAGTTCTTATTGTCAGTACCCTAAACTAAGGAGACAATTTATAGCTTATTTAATTTATGTATTGAAATAGCAATAGAAAGATACAGCTTTCCATTTTATAAGTATAAATATAAGCAAACTTATGAGAACCCATTGTACCAAGTGCTGTGCAAACTTATAGTGCGAGACAGTCTCCTGGAGATTACACAGAGCTCTCACTGAGGCAGCAGAAATGAAGGGCACATGAAAAGCCAATTAATAACTTGAGAAAGAGCAAGCAAAAGTTAGTAGTAGAGAGATGGAACAAAGACAATGACTTGGGGGTTACAGTGGGTGTCAGGTGGAGGACGAGCCAATGAAGTACTGTCTCTGCACACCAGGCACTGGGCTGCTTCAGGAGAAGGGTGGCCAGCAGGCTTAGGAAAACTCTCATCCCCCTCTGCTCAGTATTGGTGAGATGGTCCTGACATGCTGCATCTGGAACTGGGCCTCCCAGCTTGAAAAGGATGTGGAGAAACTGGAGAGGGTCCTGCCGAGAGCTACCACGATAGATAGGAACTATGTGCATGTGCTGCAAGGAGAGATTGAGGGAGCTGGTAACAAAGTCTGGTGAAAAAGAGGGTAAGAAGCTATATGGTAGGAGCCTATGGGTACCTGAAGAGAAGGGGTAAAGGCATCTGACCCAAATTCCTCTCATTGTCAGCAGGTGGTAATAACAAGAAGGTAGTCACAGGTTGTGGCTAGGCAGGCTGGAGTAGGACAATATAGGAAAAAACCCCTTTCTTCACTAGGAGTGTAGTGCAGGAGAGGAACAGGCTGGCAGGAGACGCTGCCAAATCTCTGCCCCTGGAGGTTTGCAGGGCTTCAGTAGACAAAGCAACAGCTGACCTAATCTAGTCCTGGCGTCATCTGTTTTTGAGTGAGTCAGGGCTGGATGGACTTGGTGATCTGCAGCTGGCTCTACTCTTTCTGTGAGGAAGAGCCCGTGTGCAATGATGCTGGGCCTGAGCCTTGTCCAGAAAACAACCAAGCCAACCACAAGATGCACAGGAGCTTCTAGTCCAGTGTATGATATTTTTGATAAGCAAAGGTAACCATTCTCATAATTATTTTCTCGCCTTTATTTTATACTCTCCTGGCAGACCAGCAGTGATGTAAACAATTTTGAGGAGTTTATTCTGGTTATTAGTAAAGGTGACTTCTTTCATATGCTGGGAAATTTACTTCAACTGCAGTCTAGATACTGAAGGTCATCATATTTTTCAGGTACTTTTTCTATTGAGTAAGTGGTATGCAATTGCAGTTTTCATCTTTACGGGCTTTTTTACATTCCTATTATGAAATGTGAATATGACCTCAAGGAGAACCAAATTTTGCCTATGTGCACAAAAAAATCTTGAATCTGCTGACAAATATATGTCAGTACTTTATGAGAACTTGGTATGCACTGATGGTAGGATATATTTGACAAGATTAATCAGAGACCAGCTCATGGAGGTATTAGTCAGACTGCACAAGTATGAGTAAAAGCCACTCAAACCCAAATTAACTTAATAGAAACACTGTTGCTAACACAGCACAGTGCGCTAAAGATAAAATACAGTGACTGGTCAAAGAGGAGAGCACAGCTAAGCATTTAGTCCATTAACTATGCAACTTCCAGTCCAGTCACACAGTGGGACAGAAAACAGCGTCTTGTACATTTTAAACAACAGTACAATGGCATGTCCCACTACCAACCAAACTGCTGTCCTGTTTTCCTAAAAACTTGTGCACCCAGTGTTGAGTATAAAACAAGGCATGCAAAAGCTGCTTGGTATTATCAAATTGGAAAGGCGCACCATAATACTCAACATAGGCCTCTTTCACACACTCTGCAGAGCACATGCCCAGTTATACTCCTGCAAACTCATGGTCTGTGAACATCATCTTACCACCCTCTGCACACCAGCTTCGCTTATAGACCATTCTAGAAAATCCTAAATAGCATTGAGGGTGATCAAAAATGTAATAGTTTCAGTCTCTGCTTCCATTTAAATGCGACCATTTGAATGAACCAATAAAGATGGGCTGGTGGGGAAGGTGAAGCTTAAAGGCAGCGTTGGGTGCAGCGACTGTGAAATGGTAGAGTTCAAGATCCCTAGGTACTGAGGACAGTGTCCAGCATCCTCACTACCCTGGGCTTCAGGAGAGCAGGCTTTGGGCTCTTGATGCAGAGTGCCAAGGAATAAAGCCCTGGAGGGACGAGGGGCCCAAGAAAGCTGGTAAAATTCAAGGATCACTTCCACCAAGCTTAGGAGTAATGTATACTGGCTAAGAGAAAGTCAGGCAAAAATACCAGGAGGCCTGCAAGAATGAACAAGGAATTCCTGGGCAAGCTCAAACACAAAAAGGAGGCTGGAAAAGCGTGGAAGAAAGGACAGGTAGACTGGAAGGAATACAGAGAAATTGAGAAGCCAGGGATCACATTAAGAAAGCCAAAACCTAGATTGAGTTAAATCTGGCCAGGGGTGTCAAGGGCAACAAGAAAAGCTTCTACAGGTATGTCAGTGACAGAAGGAAGACTAAGGAAAAATTGAGCCCTCTCTGGAAGGAAATGGGAGACCCTGGTTACCTGCGGTATGGAGAAAGCTGAGGTACTTAATGATTTTTTTGCCTCAGTATTCACTGGCAAGGGCTCTAACCACACTGCTCAAGTTGCAGAAGGCAAAATCAGGGACTAGGAGAATCAGGAAACACCCACTGTAGGAGAAGATCAGGTTTGAGACCATCTGAGGAACCTGAAAGGGCACAGGTCCATGGGACCTGATAAGATACACCTGAGAGCAACTTTGTTGGCCAGTTCCAAGCCACTCTCCATCATATTTGAGAAGTCATGGCAGTCTGGTGAAGTTCCCACCAAGTGGAAAAGGGCAAAATTAACCCTCATTTTTAAAATGGAAAAAAGGAAAACCCTGGGGAACTACAGGCCAGTCAGTCTCATCTCTGCTCTCTGCAAGATCATGGAGCAGATCTTCCTGGAAACTATACTGAGGCACATAGAAAATAAAGAAGTGATTGGTAACAGCCAATGTGCCTTCACAAAGGGCAAATCACATCTAACAAATCTGGTGGCCTTTTATGATGGCATTACAGCATTGGCGGATAAGGGAACAGCAACTGGTGTCATCTACCTGTACCTGTGCAAAGCATTTGACACCGTTGTGCACAACAGTCCTGTCTCTAGATTGGAAAGGTATGGATTTGATGGATGGACCACATGGTGGATAAGAAATAGGCTGGATGACCACACTCAAACAGTTGTGGTCTATTGCTCAATGTCCAAGTGGCAACTAGCAATGAGACATTCCCCAGGAGTTGGTACTGGGACCAGTGCTCTTCAATAACTTTATCAGCAACAGGGAGAGCATGATTGAGCACACCCTCAGCAAGTTTTCTGACAACACCAAGCTGTGTGGTGCAGTCAACACAGTGGAGGGAAGGGATGACAACTAGAAGGACCTGGACAGGTTTGAGAGACGGGCACATGTGAACCTCATGAAGTTCAAGCAGGCCAAGTACAAGGTCCTGCATACAGTTTGGGGCACCCTAAGCAGAAATACAGGTTGGGTGGTGAATGGATTGAGAGCAGCCCTGAAGAAAAAGACTTGGGAATATTGATTGATGAGCAGCTGAACTTGAGCCAGCAATGTATGCTTTAGCCCAGAAAACCAACTGCATCCTGTGCTGCTTTAAGAGAGGCATGGCCAGAGAGTTGAGGGAGGTGATTCTACCCCCCTGTTCTGGTGAGATCCCACCTGGAGTACTGCGTTCAGCTCTGGAGTCCCCAGTGTAAGGAGATAAACCTGTTGGAGTGAAGAGGGCCATGAAGATGGTCAGAGGGCTGGAGCACTTCTGCTATGAAGACAATCTGAGAGAGTTGAGGATGTTCAGCCTGGAGAAGAGAAGGCTCCAGAGAGACCTTATAGCAGCCTTTCAGTGTACCTAAAGAAGACTTACAGGAAAGATGGAGAAAGACTCTTTATAAGGGAATGTAGTGATAGGATGAAGGGTAATGGTTTTAAACTGAAAAAGGAAAAATTTAGATTAGATATTAGGAAGAAATTCTTTACTCTGAGGGTGATGAGACACTGGAACAGGTTATCTGGAGAAGCTGTGAATGCCTCATCCCTGAAGGTATTCAAGGGGCTTTGGATGGGCCTTTGAACAACCTGGTCTAGTGGGAGGTGTCCCTGCCCATGGCAGGGAGGTTGGAGCTAGATGATCCTTATGGTCTCTTTCAACTCAAACCATACTATGATTCTATGAATCAATATTAAAATTTAAATTGACTGGGAGTTATTTTACATATTTGTGAAAATGCTCTAATTTTCTCAATAATCCTTAATTTTTTAAACTAAAAATAATAATTTTAAAAATTCTTCAAACTGGAAAATCCTCTCCCTTTCAGCTTTGGCCACTGAAAAAAGCCTCCCCCATACTTCTGAAGAACTTTGAGCTGGCTCAGGATGCAGAGCAACAAAGACAACCCACTTTAGGTGGGAGGAGTACAGCACACTGGAATGCCAGGAGCTGTCTCTTCTCTTGACAAGATACACTGAAACATTATGTGCCATTTTTAACAATCCTAAAGTCATGCTAGATGCTGCAAACATAGGACCTGATCCTACACCACAGACATCAGAGAAAATTTTGTCACTGCACCGAATGGGGATGGTTTAAAAGCACGTACACTGAAGGCAGATTATGCTTTACAACTTTAGACTGTAAATACATAAACTATGTGGACATTTGTTTCTTACCTGTTGTAATATTAAGACTTCAGTAGCTGAAACTATTGTTATTTGTCTTTGTTGCTAGACTGTTTCAAGACTCATGGCCTGGTACTTTCAAAAGTTGTGCAGAGCTATTGCAGAAAGTCATCTGTTAAGCAAAGGAACCATTCTGATTGCACTTAAAAAGTTCATTCTCATCCTAGAGATGTTACTGGTCCTCCTGGCACTCCAATTTTATGCACTGATACCTTCAGCAGAATCAGTCATCTCTCTGAAACTGGAACAAGCTGTGCAAGTAAACCCCATGGGAGAACTATTCAGTAACATGGCCTTGGGGAAAAACTGCAGAGATGAACCAGCCAGGCTTCATCCAGCATAAGCAGTTGGCAAAACAAGAGTCTCTGCCTCAAAAAAGGCAGGAATAAAATGAGGTCCCTTGATAGGAGCCTCCCCTTCTCCTCTGCCTACCCAGGTGTGCACACAGGAGCCTTTGTGGCTTTCTCCTGCTGAACACGAGAAGAAGCAGCACCCAGGTGATGAAGCTGGGGAGACGAGCCATCCAGGCTCCAGCTGTGAGGAGCAACTGCAGAAGCCACTGGAGCACTCGGGGAGCTTCCCACCACTCCATCCAGCCTCCCTCACCGTCCCTGAGCCAGGACCACACAGAAGTGCTCAAATGTGTTACCCTATGTTACCTCTTTGATCGAGAGCTGGACTTGCAGATTAATTAATTTCTATGCAAGAAGAACATGCTTGTTGCACACATTAAGTGAGAGTTTTCTCTGTGAGGAGAGGACTGTCTTAGCAAAAGTTAAAAAAAAAGTTACTTTTACTTCTTTGGTAGAAGTATTTTGGGGTGAGGGCAACAGTAGGAGCATATTAGTGTGGGGGAAAGGACTACTTCTTTACCAGCAATACATTTGGAATATATTAATTTCAAACTCCAGGAACAGAGACGCGTTTAAAATATAGAAAGTCCGATTGGCTCTCCTAATTACGGTATACACCAAAATCACTACAGTGTTAAAATTCAATTTATGAAGTGTGAAAAATTGATAGAATTAGGTGATCTGTTTTCCACTGAATCTCATCTTTATGCTTAGCTGCACGTGAGATACACACAAGGTATATATTATCAAATAATGCATGTAAGACGATCTATTATCGTCAGCTAATAACACACTTATTTAATGATCCCAAGCAAACTCCGAGTGTGCTAATGTTACATCAATTCAGTCATTAAATGCTGTAATGACCACTTTTGTGGAGCTTACTGGTACCATACTAAAACCCACATTTAATGGTTTCACAGTTTTATTTTTTACAGGAAAAAGCTCTTCCATCTACTTGCTGCAGAAGAGCAATCAAGATTTAGTTTCCTTTCCTGTATGAAATATAGGCTTTTACTTTTTTTTCCAAAAAGTTATAAACTACAATATGTAATTTCCTATCAGGTCATTTGCATCAGCACACAGACAGGATGAGGGTAGGCACTTAGTAGCTCATGATTAACACTCATGCAGCTACAAATTTTCATTTACTAATAAAAAGGAGAAAAAGAAAAATACATCCCCTGCTGTAACTTAAGTGAAGCCAGATTTTATTATTAATTTAATAATGTAGCTTATTTATTCACACACAGAGAGAATTACAGAATGCATGATGGCTGAGAGCGGTAAAGACGTTTACATTCATCTTCACGAGTGAGCAAAGTGATAACTCATAACTGGTACAGCCCAGAGTGAGTTATTAGATCGCTTCTCAGAGATAAAAGGTTAGAGCAGATTGCAGCCATCAGATCTTTTAATGTCTTTGTGTACGTTCAACACTGAATAGGAAAAGATAAGCCATTTTTTTGCTTCATGCTCTAGCAAACTGCCATGAAACTCTTCCACAATTGCCCTTAGTTCTCCCTATATTTTCCACCCAAGTTGTGCTAACTTTGCCGCTCAGTTTTGTCGTTTACATCTCAACATCTTTATGAACGAGTTATTCAACTGAGTAGAAGATCAACAGCTGTTTTTTTCAGAGACATATTAATAGCTTGATTTTCAGCAGCACCAAACCCACACACATCTGGGGAAACTTCTTATTGGCTAAAGCCTGCTGTTTGGGGAAAAGGTACATGTGCATTTAGCCTGAGCCTTTCACTTTAATGTAAAGGTTTTATTCCAACTGCGTGGTGGCTCTAGAGTAAAAGCAGCAAGTAAAGTTCATTTTGTCACATAGCATGGTGGCTGTGAGCACCCACTGGACTTGGGAGACTCAGGCAGGACCAACCAGCCCAGCAGGGTACAGATTTGCAGCATCTGTATTAAACTGCTCAGCTCATTTGCTATTCTGTCTGAAGTTGCATGTTTGATTATGGATGTTCACAGGTAACGTCAATGATGCAGACTTTTGCAGCAGTTGTTGATTTGACTGCCTTGCCACAGGCTGACCAGAGGAGAAACTAAATCTGCTGAAGCTGAAGTAACACACCTTTCTTGTAGGTAGTGCAAAGAACTCCACTGAGCTGTCCTGGAGCTCAAGCGCTGGCAGTGATCTGAAGCACCCATGCATGCGTTACACAGTCAAGAAACCTAGCTTTCATGAAGCTTACTACCTTGTATTAGATCAGGTATCCCTTTATTGTATTTGTATATAACAGAAACCATTACTGCGGCATGTGAAATGCTGCCTGAAAGTGCAGCCCTGAATTCGCAAGTGTTGTATTTATGGTACCTTATTAATAAAACCCAGGTGAAACTGTTATGTCAAGTGAAGTGTGTAAATAAAGACACACAGGTTACTTTCTTATACTATTAACTTTGATTAATGTAAGAAGATTTCCCAGGGTTTAAAGAAGGGCACCGAGAACATAGACACCCGATTTACATTTAATGATAATTAACATTGTTGGATTGATTGCAGCTATATTGATTTCTGCTAGTGGACCTTCTAAACCACAGAATGCAATCCTCCAGCTTGTCAGGACTCATGTTAGCTCCATCCTGAGGAACAGTTAGACAAAACGTGGTGTATCTATTGTTTAGAAGAAAATCTGGTTTTGGAAACGTTTGGGTATCTACAACAAATAAGCTTTGGTTTCCACTTGTGAAGACAGGGCAATGTTTTATGGTAAAGCTTTCCTGGAAAAAAAAAAAAAAGAAAAATGTAGCCTGTACTGTAAGTTAAAAAAATAGTGGTAGAAGCACCTTTCTGCAAGTGATGCATGTGTATACATTTCCCATCAAGGGCTTCCAGTCATAAAGCTAAAAATACAGACAAAGCGAGAGAGGAGAGAACAGATGAGATTAAAAACTAAAGCAAAACACACTGTAAGATGTGATTAGAAGAATGAGGCAGGTTGACAAGGTTTATTAACTATCAGCCTTCCTGCAACAATACTTCAGCCCCAGAAGCTTTTGTCAAAATTTCTTAAAGAAAGGTGGGGGAGGGGAGGGTCTAATTTTCAGAAATTGCCAACATGCACAACTTCTACTGGAGCTGCAGGACCTCAGAAAATGAAGTTCATGGTCTAATAGGTTCCAGTTGCCTCTGTTCTTGTCTGCAGGTCATGCTGTAAAATTACAGCATTCATGCATAGCAGCTGTAGCGCTCAGAGCAATTGACAGTGGAGCACAAAAGCTGTCCAAGGTTAGGGACCCAGACAGGTTTCTGTTAAAGCAGCAGATTATCAGCTATTCACAGTGAAAAATGAAAGGAGAGAGGAAATCTTATCTCCAGGATTTGGCATCAGTCAATAAGAAATCTTATGTTGGAATTCAAAGACCTAACAGTGAATAAATTGTTAGTGGCCCTATTACATATATCCATTCTGGGTAGATTTTTTGCAAGGACTAATGCAACCTATTTCTTCTACTGTGTGCTTCTATGATGCACTATTTTGGACCTAAAGCCTGCAAGAGAACTAGGGAGCTTTCAAATCAATTAATTTCAAAATGTCTGGGAGGATTTATTGCATCAGGTTTTCCACCATGATGTCCTGCACAGTGGCCAGTTATAGGCCTTACCATTTGAGACTGGTGTTTGGTTTAAAAAACGTAACACACAGGCAAAATAAATTTTAAAAAATTTACCCCAGAATAAAATGTAACAGCCTAATAAATGCAAGACAAGTGGGTGTTACCTTTGGTTTTGTGAAAGGATTGTTCAGATCTTACCTTTCCTGGATGTGTGTTTTGAGTAGAGCCAAGCCAGCTGGGATATTCCAGATTTAAAAAAAAAAAAAAAAAAATAT
>VZTM01004878.1:0-11526 GCA_013400555.1 Jacana jacana | reverse complement strand
CTTATATCTAGCCTACACCTACACTTTTCTAGTTTAAAACTGTTACCCCTTGTTTCCATCTTACCTGTTAAGGCTGCAACAAGGTCTCCCCTAAGCCTTTCTCCTCCAGGCTGAATGATCCCAACTCTCTCAACCTGTCCTCATACAAAAGGTGCTCTGTCTGATCATATTTGTGGTCCTGCACTGGACATGCACCAACAGGTTAGTATCTTGCCTGTACTGAGGACTCCAGAGCTGCATGCAGTACTCAAGGTGGGGTAGTGGAGAGTGGAGTAGAGTGGCAGAATCATTTCCCTTGACCTGCTAACATGCTTGTTTTGATGCAGCCCAGGATACAGTTGGCTTTCTGGCCTGAAAGTGTACATTGTTGACTCGCATCCAGCTTTTCATGGAATCACAGAGTGGTAGGGGCTGGTAGGGACCTTTGAAGATTATCTAGCACAAACTCCTTGCATCAATCCCTTTATTCCCCTACTCTGTATTGATACTAGGATTGCCACAACTCAGGTGAGGACCTTGCAACTTGTCCCTGTTGTACATCATGAGGTCCACAGTTGTTCATTTCTTGAGCTTGTCCTGGCCCCTCTGCAAGGCATCCTATTCCTCAGGCATGTCAACTGCAGCACTAGGCTTGACGTCATCCACAAACTTACTGAACGTGCACTTTATTCCACTGTTTATGTCATTGATGAAGATATTGAACAGCACTGGTCCCAGTATTGACCCTTGAGGGACACTACTTGTCACTGATATCCATCTGAATATTGACCACTACTGTCTTAATATGACCATTCAACCAGCTCCTTATCCACTGAAGAGTCCACTCATCAAATCCTCCTCTCTCCAATTTAGAGAGAAGGATGTTTTAGGGGACTGTGTCAAAGTCCTCACAGAAGCCCACAAAGATGGTATTCCTAGCTCTTCCCTTGCCCACTGATGTTGTCATTACATCATAGAAGGCCACTAGGTTGATTAGGCAGGACCTGCCCTTGATGAAGCCATGCTGACCGTCTCAAATCACCTCCTTGCCACCCGTGTGTCTTAGCATAGCTTCTACGAGAATCTGTTTTATCATCTTCGCAGGCACAGAGGGGAAGTTAATGGGAAAGTAGTTCCCAGGGTCCTCCTTTCCCCTCTTTTTAACAAGGAATGGAAAGTTTCCCTTTTTCCAGCCACTGGGGTCTTCACCTGACTGCCATCACTTTTCAAATATCATAGACACACGACACATACACACATTCATAAGATTGCTCCTTTTCTTTTATCATAAATATACACCAGAGACTATATCAACTGCTCCACTAATGTACAAGAGTGTCCTTTGTCCTAAACCCAAGGACTTTGCACCATGTAGTCTGTGCAACTTTCAACTGTGGCTCAGTGGCCTTGGTGAAGGCATGAAATCCCTTATGTTAGTTAACAACTGAGGAACTCCAGTGGGAAGTTATCTTTTATTTCTCCAGGGAAAAAAAGGATCATTTTAATGAACAATAATGTTCTGTAGTTAATTACTAATGGAGACTTACCAATTGTTATTTCAGCTCATGCCATTTGGCTGTCAGTAGCACACGGTCACAGAATCACAGAATAACAGGGATTGGAAGGGACCCTTGAAAGCTCATCTAGTCCAATCCCCCTGCTGGAGCAGGAACACCTAGATCAGATCACTCAGGAACGCGTCCAGGCGAGTTTTGAACGTCTCCAGAGAAGGAGACTCCACAACCTCCCTGGGCAGCCCCTTCCAGTGTTCAGTCACTCTCACTGTGAAGAGGCTTTTCCTTATATTCAAGTGGAATCTCCTATGTTCCAGCTTGCACCCATTACCCCTTGTCCTATCATTGGATGTTACTGAGAAGAGCCTGGCTCCATCCTCCTGACACTCACCCTTTACATATTTATAAATAAGGTCACCCCTCAGTCTCCTCTTCTCTAAAGAGACCCAATTCCCTCAGCCTTTCCTCATATGGGAGATGCTCCACTCCCTTAATCATCTTGGTAGCCCTGCCCTGGACTCTCTCAAGCAGTTCCCTGTCCTTCTTGAACTGAGGGGCCCAGTGGGATACTGCTGAGCAGAGTCTCTTTTTGATGCAAATAAAGAAGTTTATTTTATACTTCAGGCCTGAGACAGCAGCACCTTGCATTTCCTCCAGCATGGAGATGATTAACTTCAGACCTCTGAGGTTCTTTATACTCCGCACAGTACTGTGTGCCAGGCCTAGCAAGTCCAGTTACCTGGCAGGATAGCAGATGATTGCAACTTCACTGGGGGAGTATTTGAGCATAAGACCTTCCTCAGTGGCACCCTTCCTCAGCTGAGAACTCCCTCCTGCTGTGTGGCCACATATTCAAGTTCCACACCCCCTGAATAAGCAGTATGTTATGTGGTATACTACGTAGAGCTGTATTCCACTGGATCTCATAATGCAACAACACGGTTAGGGAGAAGGAAAAATGAACAGTATTTGTTGATAGGTAATCTGGCCTAGGACCCTGGTTCTTGTGGCGACATTTATACTTGTAAACTAACCGAGCCAAGGTCACTGTCTATTACCAAGACCAACAGACACAGAATGGCATACAAGCATGCTGTTGTTAAACTCTCTTGTCCCTCAAAACAGGATGCGTTTTAAGGGACAAAACTCAGAACTCAGCCATGTGCTGACTGTGTACTAGGTGTGGTCCCCAGCCCATACTATTGTTCAGGAGAAATTCTAATTGGTTCAGGCCAGAGTCATACCAAGAAACATTTTTACAATGTTATGATACAGACAGTACCATTTTAGTGTCTGGAAATACTCCTGGCAGCTGCTTAATTTATTAGCATAGGACCATATGTAGCTCCATATTACAATACCTTTAAGAGCGCATTTCACATCATGCGCTTTAAAGCTGAAGGGATATATCATTTAGATTTTCCCTGAGAAACAATTGAAAAATGTTGAAGTAATGGATATTTCCTTATAGAGAACACTGATTGTGCAGATGCTGCACTTCTGCTTTGAAAATCATGAATGAGCAACTCTTACTTAATGAGACCCAAATTTTAATTGAACAATGAATTCTTTAGGCCTTTTTCTATGTCAGCTTTACTATAGCTTTTTTTTTTTTTTAGTGTTTCATAAATAATTATTCTGAACACTTCTGTGAGCACAAAGTAGTATTTCATGAGAGAATGAGTTTCAATGAGATCAAAGAAAGAGGAGTACAGTGCTGTGCAGGGTAACTACTACTTAGCCAGATAGCAGCTCCCCTGCTAATAAGATTCCAGGGCCAAAATTTAAAGCAATACCATCCCAAAAAATGAGAAGCACGGCAAGAGAGACTTATTTCTGGTGGTTTGCTGAATATCATGGTTAGCCACTCTGTGTAGAACAGGGACTACATTGAAAACTCTAGGTGCCTTTCAGCTTTCTTAATGCCAAGACTATCTTTCTTTGTCCCCTTATTTCATTCAGTTCATAACTCAGATTTCCCACAACAAATGAGCACGATGCTGGGACAGAAAAAAAAATGCAATTCCACTATAGACTTCCAGCTCAATTCCAGGGCACATTACAACTTATGAGGCAAGTGGAGCAGGTGTTCTATGGAAACTCTGCTTGGTGGTTATGTTGTGAAAGCATATCACTACCCATAGCAGTTAATTCACAAGACTAAAGTTGAGGGTAACATAATTTTGGGTACCTCCTCAATTCTTAGTGAGTGACTTAACGACACTAACATTCCTTTCGCATAACTTTATGTTGGTAAAATAATTTGTGTCGGGGTGTGACTGTGAGAAGTGTCTGGCATACCAGTTCAGATTTCTCCAGTTAAAATGTGATAGTTTATGAATAAACTGTGTGGTCAAAAATTCTAAACAAAGTAAAGTATCTAAAATAGAAATATATACATAAAATATATAAATATTATCTATTTATATATGTTTAATATCTTTATATAGAGAGAATAATCCTATATAAAGAATAAGAATAAAGTAAAGTAAGGAAAACCAGGTTATCAAGTTGGGATATTATCGAAATACATTGTAGAACAGACAGCTATTAATTCAAAGGTTACTGGAACAAGGATATGTCAACTAGATTTCCAATGCAATTATAATATGCATTTCATGTTTGAAGTCTGAACAGCAGAATTGATCGTATAGCCCAAACTAGCACTGACTGTCTATGAAGACTGAATTTCCACATCTTCATCATAGTCTTTACCAGGACATTACAGTTGTTTCTTCTCTGTTCTGTTGGTTATAGCACTGAGAAACATCCATTCAGTGCTTAGAAAGAGTATTTCAGAGTGGAGAGGTATGTGAATGTTGCTAAGATATTAGAATCACAGAATCATATAGGTTGGAAGAGACCCTTGGGATCATCAAGTCTAACCATCAGCCCTACTCTACAAGTTCTCCCCTACACCATATCCCTCAACATCACATCCAATCTACTCTTCAACACAGTCAGGGAGGGTGACTCCACCACCTCCCTGGGCAGCTGATTCCACTGACTGACCACTCTTTCTGTGAAAAATTTTTTCCTAATGTCAAACTTAACCCTACCCTGCTGCAGCTTGCAGCCATTCCCTCTTGTTCTATCGCTAATTGCCTGTGAGAAGAGACCAGGCTTTTTAAAGTTTTATTTCTATTTATATGGCTTCTACATTACACGTCTCAAAGAGGAGAAAAGGAAGGAAAAATCTCATGTGAATGAACTTAGGCCGTTGCTAGTACATGGGAGAGCTCAGAATACTCCTCTATTTTCAGAGCCCAATAAATGCAGGTCACGCAAACCAGGACTGGTTTTGTCAGTACACCTCTCATGTCTGTTTGGTTCTTTTTTTGGTAAAAACAAAATGAAAAGGTGATCTGAATGTGGATACTATTTTTTCCTCCAAACTCCCTATGTTCTGTAAAGGGGCTCAGTTGGTGGTAGTTCCAGTCAGGAACTGTTTGTCCAGTTGTGCTACCTCAATTACACACCATACGTAGGCATATAGCAGTGATCTAATTTACATACTGATGATATGGAGAGACAAGAAACCTTTCTTGGAGGCTGCCAGAGCCAGTTATCCATACATAATGTGGAGCAGTTTGTAATGACACACAGGGAAAATCCAGAAGTTCAAATGGTTGTGCAAATCTGCCAGAACTGTTGTCAGAAATGAAACTTGCTGAATAGCAGGAAGAGGCAAAGGGATGGAGTCAGTCATGAAGCATTTATTCTATATAGTTTTCCGTATTACCATTTGGAGCTCTAAAAGGGGGACACTGACCATGAAGGAAATCTTTCAGAGACAATGAATGCCTTATTTCATTTCACACACACGTATAAGCAAAATGATTTATATTTGCCATTCAGCTGCATCAGAAATACATGTAATCAACTTGTTTTCCTCATTTTTATCCTTTCAATTTCTTACACGCTCTCCCTGACATGCATCAGTGAGAGCTTTTCAATCTCATTTCCTCTTCTTACTTTCCGTTTTACTTCTTGCTGCCCTGAGTAGGATTAACTACCTTCGTGCTTCCAAATTCTCATTATCTTTCCATCTCTCTCCTTTTCATTATGATTCCTCTTCCTTATTCCAATGTTTCCGTCAGGGCTCCCAAAACATCTCTCTCCACTCAAAATACTCTGGGCTCTCTTCCCACATCACCTTTGCCAGCTCATCACCCTTTATGGTCTCTTGTCTATTACCTGTTACCACTTTACACAGCTGTACATTTGTTCAAGGTTGTAAATAGATCCATTCCTTAAAAAACCCACACCAATCCTTAATCCTTTCCCCCTCCCCACCTCTCATCTTACCCTGGAGAAGAAATAGCTTGAATAGTATTTTTTGCTTGTTAGGTGAGGTTCTGTTTTTTTGTGGGTTTTTTTTTTTTTTGTGGGTTTTTGTTTTGTTTTTTCAATAGAAACATAGACTGGTTTGGGTTGGAAGGCACCTTAAGGATCATCTAGTTCCAAGCCCCCTGCCGTGGGCAGGGACACCTCCCACTAGATCAGGTTGCACAAAGCCCCATCTAGCCTGGCTTTGAACACTTCCAGGGATGAGGCAGCCACAGTTTCTCTGGGCATCTGGGCAACCTGTTCCAGTGTCTTATCACCTTCACAGTAAAATGTGAAGTTTTTAAGTTTTTCTACACTCATAGTAAAGGTGAGGTTGTTGGTTTTTTGGTTGTTTTTTTTTTGCGGGGTGGTGGTGTTTTGTTTATTATTATTTTTCTTTTTAAGATCTAGTGTAGCAGTTAGCATGTGAGAATTATTATGTTCCTTGAGAGGAAAATGATACTCAAAAAATGTTTCGTAGAAATACGCATTCACCTCTCACAGAAATCAGCCTTGCTCAACTTCCTCCTTCTTGGGAGCAGAAGCATATGCATCCACGGCATTGAAAGCTCTGCCACTACACAAGTCTCTTATCTGCTTCATGTTTTTGCATGGGAAAATGGGAGTTGGGGAAAGGAGAGATCTCTGTCATTATCAGGGCAGCCTCACAGGTTTTCTTGGCTGTTGGCAGCAAGTACAGTGCATGTGGAAGGCTGAGGCAGAGCAGTGGGCTGATTTGGCCACCTTAGCCAGGGGCTACTGACATCACAGGGTTGAGATTAACCAGGCTGAGGGCTTCTTTGTTCAACCTACCATGACCTTTGCTGAGCCTGGCACCCTGGGCTACTGTTAATACCAATTCTGGTTGCACTGACATACATATTTACTATAAAATTAATGCAGTTTTTAGATTTAAGTAGAGCAAACTTCAGCTGGCTCAGAGCTCAGCTGGGAGGGATTCTGTGGGAAGCTTCCATGGGTTATAAAGGAGTATAGTTAGCAAGTGCTGGGAGCTTTTCAAGAATGCTCTTCTGGAGGCAAAAAACAGTTAATAATGCCCTTTAAAGGTAAGGGAAGTAGGCAGAGCGAGAGACCTCCTTGTTTTTACTACAAGCTTCCGAGTCCGCTCAAAACCAAAATAGAAGTGTACCAGAGATGGGAAAGCAGACAAGTACCTCTTGAGAACTATAAGGAACTACAAGGGCCCTTGCCAGGGTGTGCAGAGATGCAGTTAGAAAAGCAAAAGCTCAGCTCAAATTGAAATTCGCCAGAGATGTCAAAAACCACAAAAGGGTTCTTCAGGGACATAAGCAACAACTAAAAACAGAAGGAAAATACTGACTCCCTGGTAAATAGGAAAGGTGAATGAGTCACCAACACCACTCAAGAAGGTGAGGTTCTCAATACTTTCTTCACCTCAATCTTTACCAGCACTGTAGGGCCCCAGTGGAACAAAAATCCAGGTTCGATTTTGGAATAAGTCAATGTTGATGTAAACACAGATCCACCGTCAGTGAAGAAAAAGCTGGTAGGTGAATTATTACAGGAGCTTGATCCCTACAACAGCTCCTGACGCTATCGACACAAGGATGTTAAGAGAGCAGACTGTTGTTGCAAGGTTACCCTCAATAATCTTTGAGAGGTCATGGAGATCGAGGGGACATCTCAAAAGACTAGAAGACAACTAATGCCACTCCCAGCTATAAGAAGGGCTTAAAGGAAGATCTAGGAATTTATAGGCCCATCAGTCTTAATTCAGCCCTGGGGAAAGTTACAGAATGAATCTTCCTGGGGGCTAACATAAGTCAAATGAAGCATGTGATTGGGAAAAGCCAGAAAGGCTTCACAAAGGACAAATTGAGCTTGACAAATCTGATTGCTTGATTACAAAGTAACCTACCCAGTTGATGTGGGGAGCACATTGTCTGCATGGATTTCTCCAAGGCTTTTGACACAGTTCTGCACAGCCTCCTGCTAGAGAAATTGATGCATTACAGTCTGGAGAAGTGGCCTGTGCAGTGGGTGAGGAACTGGCTAACATGTCGCATCTGGATGGTGGTGGTAAATAGCACCTTTTCAAACTGGCAGCCTGTCAAAGGTGGGGTCCCCCAAGGAACAATACTGTGCCAAAGGTTTAAGGTCTTCAGAAGCGATGATGGGATCAAGTGTACCCTGACAAAGTCTGCTGATGATATCAAACTGAGTAGGGAAGTAGACACTTAGGAAAGAACAGTCACCTTGCAGGAAGGTCTGGATAGGCTGGATGAGCAGTCTAACAAGAACGTCATGAAGTTCAACAAGGACGAGTGTAAGGTCTTGCACCTGGGAACACATAATCCAGGAGTACAGCACAGGCTGGGATCTACCCTGGGGAGCAGCTCTGCGGAAATGGACCAGGGGGTCTTAAACAATAAGCTCAATATGAGTCAACAGTGTGTTGCAGCCACAAAGAATGCCAACATGTTGCCGTGTTACACCAACAAGGGCATCAACCAGCAGAGATAAACAAGTCATTATCTCGCCCTACTCAGTGCTTGTCAGGCCACTCCTGGAACACTGTTGAGTTCTGGTCCCCACTGTGCAAATAAGTTGTGGGCAGAATGGAGGGGTTTCAGAGATGATCAAAGGACAGGGAAGCCTGTCATATGGAGAAAGGCTGAGAAAATTGGATTTGTTCAACCTTGAGTAAAAGAGGTGTAGGGGAGACCTTATCACCATCTTCCTTTATTTAAAGGGTGGCCACAAAGATGATGGAGACTCAACTTTTACAAGGAATCTCATGGAAAAGACAAGGGGTAAAGGGTACAAGTTCCTCCCGGGAAGATTCCAACTGGACACAAGAGGAAAATTTTCATAATGAGAACCATTAACCACTGGAATAATCTCCCCAGGGAAGTGGTGGATTCCCTATCATTGGACACAAAATTCAGCTGGACAGGTTGCTGGGTCTTCTTGTCTAGACCATGCTTTTGCAGAGAACGTTGGACCAGATGATCCTTGAGGTTCTTTCAAACCTGGTATTCAGTGATTTTATGACTGTATGAAGCTGCTCTACTAAAATTCCTTCCCCATTATTAATATGGCAAGCTTTCCTGATCAAGATATTTGGTGACAGACATATGCAGCTAAATACTGTCTGGTCTCCTATATTTACAGTATGGCAGTTCAGTAAAATGTACTTTATTCCCCTTGTTAGAGGTCAGAATGAAGAGACAGGAGTGACTAATTTTTACAGAGACCTTATTAATTTCCAATACTGCAGCCAAACCTTCTATCCCTTTTTCGTTCTCCGGCTGGATAATCTGAGGCTATTTCTCATCACATGCAAATCCCACCAACTCTCTAGAGACAACTCATGGAAAGCACAACAGCATCATTTTTGTGCTAATCCAACCCTTTCCCTAGAAGGGCTGAACGTATTTTTTGGCAGATCAGCACTAGCTATTGTGCAGTTCTGCAGTCTGTTGTCCTGTCCCTCTTCCTTGCCTCATGGCAGATTGTCAGATAACATTAAGATGATCTTTGTGATGTAGCACTGTACATTTAGTTTTGTTTCGTTGTTTTTAAAATGAAATCGGAGCAGGACATAAATTGCACATGGAAGGGGTTGAAGAACATTAGCCTTTTCTTATTTGTTCAATTAAATATTTTTATGTGTGTACCTGTGAAGTACAAGTGTGCAAGAACCTATGTGCCAGCAGCAAGCTGGAAAAACCTTGGGAATCCTAATGTACATTCTCATCCTCCTGTTTTTTTGGCTGCTTGTGCTGGGAAAGTCCTAAGATGTCTGCTAGCAGTATAGAGAGGTTACAATTTCAAGTAAACTAATCAATTTTCTGTGATGCTGGTGTTATAGGAACTGCCCTACTTCTGTAGGGTCTACCTTTTCTAGAAACAATACTATGGGAAGTTTCATCAGTTTCTAAGTATGATCTGGCAGATCAGTCAAGATAGCCAGGAATGTTTTGAGTAAGAACTATAGTTACTGGCTACTGTAATTAGTTGTAGTAAATATTTCTGGTTTATTGAAATAATATTTCTTTAAATAATTTGCTTAAGCATGTGATTGGAAATTTTACAATTCCAATTCATTTTTGGCAAGAAGAGCTCAACAGTGTTCAGATGAAATGAAGTTTATGTTTTGAGGCAATATGTTCTTCTCATTCTTGTGTATTACACCATTTAAAACACACTTGGAAGTTTTGTAATGGAACTGAAGGAAAATATGTAAAAAGCTTTTTAAATATGAAACTGTTCAGAAAGTGTCAGAAAAAAAGTGTTCGTTTATTTTCTGCTATACTTTTAAAGTATTCTTCACTTTATTGAAGAATGGAAAAAAAACCACTGGTATAGTTTTGTGAAAGGTTCTAACACCACAAAATCTATTGCTTAGCCCTCAAACTCTGTAGAATTAACACTTGTGCTGGTCTGCCTGTTACTAAATAGAAGACTTCAGTTCTCTCCTGACTGCCTAATCCACATCCAATTCTGCTGTAGAGGAGCTCAGACCGTGCAAACTTTTCTTTTTTGATTGCTAGTTAATTAGATACTTATTTTCAAACTTATTACTTGCCTCTGAATCTTACCACTCGCATTACAGCATAAGACCTTTATAGCAGACTCGGTTCAAGGAGCTATACTCATTGTCACCTCACATACAGCACAACATCACTGGCTCCCCATTGGCTTTCAAGCTTATTGGCAAATGAAGTGACCCTTGCAATTAAGCCATGACATTACAACACAGTTTTGTCAAAGGGGATCTCTACACCACCACTGTGCTTCTATGAAGGTCACAGGCTGTTGTGTGGACAGCTTCAAACATGACCTGAATACAGTTAAAGGACAATCCTTTCTACTGTGTAAAAAGCCTCAATCGTATTCCCAAACCATGCTATAACCTTGAATAAAGAGGCTTTAGCACGGTTGAAGGCAGAATTTAGGTCCCTTCTACACCACAGAAATGAAGTTATGCTTTAATTGTATTGCAAGGATAAAGATATTGTAATTGGGTCCCCTGGAATATATTTTTCTTTAGATATAGCTAAATGTAAGGCCTTAAATCTCTCAAGGACATGGGATGTCATTCTATCTTTTTCAGTACTGGTGTGAGACTAAAGAACTGTAAAATATGAAGAGGGAAGGTACAAGAATGACTTTCATAGAAATATGTTGATTTATACAAGTTGAAAAATTGACCCCAGCCTAGACAAGATAATTTTATCCAACAAATCTGCATAAAATTTATTTTGGTAAAATAATTTTTTCTTAAGCATTAAGATGAATGTTTATTTTTTTCACCTTCAGACAACTACAGAAGCAAATACATTCATATATGTGTATATATATACAAACCAGAGGGATTTAACTTAAGGACTAACAGAGCTAGGATATAGCCTAACAGAGAGGATTTGTCATCTTTAGACTATGAGGGATCCATTTCAACTAAGTGGGGTGTTTTTTTTCTCCCCCAAATTTCCAGTGTGACAAGCTGATCTCCCCACCTCAGGCTTTTGCCCTCTAGCATAGTAGAGCCTGTCTTACTTCAGTTCTTCGTGCTGACTCTGCACCTCAAGAAAAAAGGCCACCTGTGAATTCTCCATGGCATCTACCACCTTAGCATCTGACCCAGCTGAGAAATACTTCAATATCTTTATTTTTCTCTTGTAGAAAGATACTAAAACTAAACAAAAACAACAACAAA
>VZTM01004877.1:32258-48568 GCA_013400555.1 Jacana jacana | reverse complement strand
TTCTGGTTTCCATTACTGCAAGTTGCAATGTTAACAACAGAATCGTTGAATCATACGAGAAGGGTCCAGCAAATCTTATTTGTTCCACCAAAATTCCTTCCATGTGTCAAAGCTTCCTTTTTTCTTTTGCTAATTTTTGTCATGTGCTCAATTTTAGTCATTTCTCCCACACATTGGAGGCCAGCATCCTTCCCTCACCACTGACAGGTTTTGAGGCCTTACAAGAAGTAACCAAAGTCTATTGGACTTACCACATCCTTAGAATAATGTAATCACTGTGCATAACTAAAAGCTGCTCTCAAGAAAAGGGGAGAGGAGAAGAGCAAAACAGAATGGCAAAAAATGGTATTTGGACTGGAGAATGTAATTGGTAATTCACATGAGAGATGCTAAATGGTATGAGAAGAAATCTAGACAAGACTAGATCTCTTACTAATATTGGAGGAACATTTGATTTCAAAATGACTGATGACATAAAATCAAGTAGCTACATTCAAGTGAGGGAAAATGTTTCATCTCCAACATAAACTGAGCAAACTCATATGGAAGACTGGAAGACTGAAAGACAGTGTGGGATTTTGAGCATATTTCTCTGTAGACCCTTTAAAGTTTGCCAGCTAGAGCTCAGAATCACATAGGATTTAGTTAGGGACTACTGTGTACTTCATATGCTCAACAGTGTATTTTGTGCATGTATATTTGGGGGCAGGATTCCAAACATTTAATGCTTCTTTCTTTCCTTTGGGAAAGGATAATTTGGGTCATTGGTCTCTAAAGAACTTTTTCCATCAATGGTTTTGATTTTCTCAAGGAAAGTGAATGGGAATTCTATTAGAAGCAAATGCATAGCAGAGACATCTACTACTGCCCTTTAGCTGCTGGAGACTTTGCTCTCGTGTGTTTTATTTACCTCATAAAAAAAAGCTTAGAACCTTGTAAAAGACATATATCACAGAAAAGATGTGAGACTTAGCACAAATATATGCCACACACATAGATTGGTCTTTTCTTTGCGTGTATCCAATAAGCTTTCTCTTTTTTTATGTTGCTTTTGCCAACTTCCCATTGTTTCCTGATATATGAATTTCCTTTGGCTTGGGCCACGCTACCTCCACTGTTGTCATAGGCTTTTTCTCTCTCTACAAATTTATTTACTCAGTTAAAAAAAAAAAAAAGAGAGAGAGAGTGCGGATACACTTTGTTAGTAAGGCCAAAGTATGTAAATGTTTATGAGAACGATGCTTACAATAATCTTAAGTAAACTGTAAGAACATATAAAACTTTAAATGCTTAATACATTCTGGACACTACATTTTGGTACAAGATTAGAATTTTTGCTAGCCAAAATCTTAAGGAGTAAAGAACGAGAGCTCCTTTCTGGTGCTGTCCCATATAAGTTTTGAATATATGGAAGCTTTTTAAACAGAGTTTGAAAAAGTACTTGAAAATATTTGGGTCATATTAATAACCAGGTCCCAGAAGGATCTTTGCATTCTTCCACTTGGTCAAAGGTCTGTATTTAAAGAGGTGGATGACTCAATGTGCTTCCTCATGGCCAGCCATCCATCAGCAGGACTACTGTCACAGTTGCCTCTCTTGTTGCTGTTCCTCCCACACATTCTCACCGGAAAAGCCAAAGACCCTGCAATATTGATACTGAAGCATGGTCTAAATTATCTGTCTTTTGCAAGGCAGAAGTTTGCTTTTCAGCACAGTCTTTAATTGCACAGAAGAAGCTAGGCAGAGTATTTGCATCAGCATGCTACTTATAATCAACATGGTTTTCATTTGAGAATTTTTTTTTTGCATCTATTTGAGAGTATGCTCCTTTTTTAATCTTAGGATCACCAAAGTTTCCTGTAGAGGAATAATTTATCCATGATCCTCCTGTATCTATTTTATTGTTCTGTTTCTCATATGAGATTGATTTGTAGTCCTGCCTTTTAGTATAGATTAAAGCTTCCAAGGGTCAGAAAAGCCCATGAAAGTCACTATTTTGACCTAGTGGGTATTACTGGCTTTTGAAAATCATGTCTGTAACCCTTTCTGGGCCCAATAGCTGCAGCTAGATGGAAATATTATAGAGAAAATGATGATTTGACCAAATAAGCCTACATTATAATTCTTGTGAAGCACTGCAGCAGTATGTAAATTTATTTTTCTTTTTTATCTTTTTGTTGTTGTTGTTTCTGAAAAGGAGGTGGGTTTTTTTTATAGGAAAAAACACTTAAAGTTATGACTTTTTCAGTTTTATTGCAGGGGGTTTTTTTTTGCGTGTGCAGGGCCTCTCTGGAGAGATGTTGTCTGCATTGCTGTAGTCTGAAGAAATAGCTCCTGAAGAAATTCTGCTTTTACATGTAAAAATTGGTACATAAAAAAAGTGCATTTCTTCCTTCTCTCTCACCTGTGTGAGTAGGACACTTTATTTCACTAAAATGCAAATCAATCCCAGTGAGATTTTGAAAGAAATTGGAAAACTGTAGTTTTTCAAAAGTATTTATTGTGTTTACTTCTGAAGTCATAATTTCAATAGAAACTTCATGGTCATTTTGGATACACTGCTGTTGGTTGATGTTGGGAGATCTGTAAAAAACCAAAGGAGTTTAATAAGCTTTAATGATGCACTGGTGCAAAACAAAGTGAGGTCAGACAAGCCATAAAGCAGGCTGTAACACAGAGTTAAATACTTACTTGAGCAGCATAAACCATTGGGTGTGAAGCACTGCTTTCCCCGTGGCCACTGCTCTGTAAAGCTGGCTGGGAAGTAACCTGCTTCCATGGGATTCCTTCTGACGGGGCTGTAGTAGGGAAGTGCAGTGGCTGTGCTTTCAAGAGTTATTTCTTAGTTGTTGCAGCAATGACATTTCCATCTCATGACAGCTTCCAGGTGTCTGAAATTTCTCTTTATTCTGCCTTAGAATGAAGATAAGTCAACCCAAACCAATGGCTCTTTCACACACTTTCACAAGAAGCAATGACTTCTGTTTCATGTTGAAAAACTGAAGTTTTTGACCAAACTCTCTCTTTTTTTTCTTAAAGTGACTAGAAGGTTCTCCTACATGTTATGAACATTACTGTAAAAATCTTTTTTCTGTAGAACGTTTAAAAAGAAATGTATTCTCTTATGAAGAAAAGCTCTGTGAAAAATATTCTGACCGTCTCCTGTAAATGTTTTGCAAACATTTTTTAACAATCCTATTTGGATTTGCCCTTTCTTTTGGAAGTGTTATGTGTCTGAAATGTGTTGTTATTTCTTTGGACAGTTACTGTTTCTGTATTGAGACTGAAATGATCCTATCTGAATGTCTTATGTGCTTCTTCTCCCCTCCCTCAATCTAAGCCTTTCTCTATTGCCACAACGAACTGCCCCCAATGAAACCTGTCTATCTATCTCAACTTGCTTTCCATGAGATTTGTACTCCTGTGTCCAATTCAATTGAAATCAGACAGTGGGTTCAGAAGTTCCTGGTTGGGGGGGAGAACACACCCACGCCCGCAAACCCCAAATGCTCACATCAGCCTCATTTCCTTCGGAAACCGGCTGAAAACCACAGAAGTGTAAATTACTGCAGGTGGTGAAAGGGTTTGGCAAAAGAGGCCCTGTGGTCCAGTCTGTGCTCTGAAGCACATTAGCATCGATGCAGATGAGCTGCAGAGACATCAGGGAGACCAAGTCCAGGTATCACAGATTTAACAGTAAAGCTGTGGCCTTGGGAGTTAAGGTTATGACAAAGGTTATGAGGACCTTTGGACAAGCAGCCCACACATCTTTGTCCTTGTTGGTGATTTATGCTAGTCCCAGTGCAATTTTTGCAAAGAGTTAACAAGAATTATCCTTGCTGACTACAGAAACACTGTTTGCACTTAAACAACATACTGACCCTTCCTTACTTGACTCTTTTCTCAATGTTCCTGGCTGTCCTAAATGGAACCAAGAAGTTGGTTTTACTGAAGCTGAACTTTGAAATCTTCATTACTTAAGTAGATTTGATATTGGTTTGCACTCAGGGAAAAAAAAAAAAAAAAAGAGTTCACAAACGTCCGCTAATAACATTTCCTTTTCACTCTCCTCAAGCTGTAGATGTGTCTCTTTTACAGCCTGTTTCTCTTTGGTGGTCTTAAACCCAGAAGACTCTTTCCAGAGCTCTGCTGTTCTTGCCAGATGCCTGCAGTGAAATTCAAGGGTGGTAGGAATGGGCTCCAGCCATTATACAACCACAAAAATCTCCTGATGATTGAGAAATTGCATTTAAACAATAAAAACCAGGGTACAGATAACAGAGGAAAGAAGAAAAAAAAAGTAAGATGCAAGTATGTCTCTCCTTTGCATTTCATAGACTACATCTGTTGTAGCTAAAGATTTCATTAGTGCAGCTGTTGTCTAGCACTGTCTGCTTTATACTTAGCTCTTCCTATGAAAATGTAATACACTAAATCAGGGATGACTGTATTAGATGCCCTTTTCTTAAGATACTTGGGTGACTAGAGGGTGATTCCGTCACCCATTATCTGTGTAGAGCTTTATAGGATAGCTAGCAAGAAAGGGGTGGTAGTGGAAGGGAGTTACTTGAATCAGCAGCTGTGGGGAAAAAAAAGAATAAAATATTGGAACATTTCTTTTCATATGCTTGGCAATAAAATTGAGACCAAAGGCCAAACTAGCAGCTGCTTATTCTCATTGAGATGTAGGTATTTCTTGGGGGGATTCCCGCGTCACATTTTCCCCCTGTGGCAGGCACCCTAATCCACTAATTTCAATGGAGAAGGCATCTGACCTTGTGACTTTCCACTAGTGATAGTATGGCCACAGAACTACAAGAGTTGCTCCTCTAGAGCAGGTGTACTACTCTGAGTGTTTCTGATGTGCCCAAGTTTGTTTCTAACATCTGTGATTTTTAACTCTGTCATTTTTAAGTCAATCAGAATAGAAAGGGGAGACTTAGCATGAATCAGATCCAGAGCTGCCATGAGTCAGCAGATTACTCAAAGGTGTAGGTTTGCTGCACAAAGTAGTGGACTAAGCGTAGGGAGCTCAAAGTTTTCTCTCCTTCTAGCTTTTTTTGTGCATGTCTGTTCACATGAAAGAAAGTCTTCATGGTGGGAAAGGGGAATCAGAGTACAGGAAAACTGTAGAAACCTAAAGTGAGTAACTGCCTGGTGCTGGACAGGACGATAGGCTTAGTGAAGGAGGCAGGTCTAATGATATGAGTAATGAGCTTTTTTTAAGATAGAGTAACAACTTTGGTCTTACAAGTTTCCCGCCAACTGTGCCACTTTCTTTGATTTTCCTCTTTCAGGTGTAGCTATTAGAGCCCCTCTGGTTTCATTTTACAAGAACAAATAACTGAGGTCAGTATGTGTCCCAGTGTCAGGTGCTAGTATGATGTCTTGTGAGTTGTTGTCACAACTGTTCACAGTTGGCAACAAATATTTAGACATACAGAGAAGTTGGTAACAGAGCTTTATAAACCTGAGGTATTAGCTTACATCTGACTATGAATTTCGACCTGAAATTTAGGCCAATAATAAATAGCCTGCATCCTTTTTCTGATTCTAGCCTTGGCTCGCCTGTTCCAATTGAATTGGTTGTTTGTGCTCCTTTGAAAAACCAAGCTGGTGACTGTTAAAAGACCTGGAAATGTTTTTCCTATGCAGGAAAAAAATATTCTGAATCCTAGCTTTGAACTTTGTGTATTGTGATCAAGAATGTTATCACATAATAAGTCAGGGAAATTATCTCCACTCAAAGCATCTTCAAGTGACCACAGATATGTTCTGTCACATTCTTTGGTACATCTTTAAAGTGTTAGTGGACTTTTATATCCCATTCCATTTGTGCCTTTCCCCTTGGCCTGTCATGAGACTTTCTTGTTTAATCTTGTTCTTTAGCTAGCAAACAAAATTATAAGAACAAGATTTTTAAAACTATTTGCTGTTGGAAAGTAAGTTTTAATCGTTCAAATGCCTTACATGTATAACTGTTTTAAAATAAACAAAAAATTTATGGGGAAAACTCCACACACAAATAACGCTTGGCTTTAGTTTATGCTCCTTATTCAATTGAAAATACCATTGAAGTAATTTTTGCTGAAGTGTGAACACAGAATATCAAACTTTGATTCTTTTAAATACGTCTTTTTTACTGCACTGACAGGAACACACCTTACTTTGATATTTAGGTTCTGATGAAATAGTGTCCACTGGCAGCAATATACTTAAGGAAAAGAATGAGTGAAACTCTCTACAGACTTGCCACAGGCTTGGAGAAGGCTTATTATTCTCAGGCACAGTTACACTTAGAGCTTCTTTACTCAGCTGCGTCAATATAAAGCACGATGATAACTGCTGATGTAAATGAAGTCCCTTCACATCTACTCTGTGCATTGCATAAGGTTCAAATGTCCTTGAAGAACTTACTGATCAGGCTCCTTTACTATCTCAATATATTTTGGGCAAAAAAACTTTAAAGTTATCACTTAAAGTGAAGCTTTCAGACAGATAACCTTCTAATGGCAGTATCTCCAGTGGGCTCTAGGATGACAAAGGAGAGAGGGCTTATGTCTGTTTTCCTTATCCTTAGAACATCTCTGCTAATAAAAAATTAGCTGAAAAAACCTTAATCCATCAAGAAGAGGACAAAGCAGGAATTTCTGAGGAAATATAATTTGGAAATCCTGATATTTTTTTTCCAGGCCAGAACAACTTCCAGTATAAAAGGCAGTTTCAATCAAGTTTTGATTTTTACACTCAATTTTGAGCAAAACCAGCAAGGAGTTACACCTTTGGCATTATTTAAATGAAAATTTTGTTTTGCAGATGCAAACTCCTGTTAAAATATAAAGCTAAAAGGTCAACAACCATAAATTTAAAAGCTCAGTATTGAAATGTCGTGTATTCTAAAGAAGTGCTTTGAATGAAAATTGTTGAGAAACTTCACAATCATTCATATCTAGACAGTAGCAAATAGAGAAATTGAATTCTTGTGTATCAATAGATAGGAAAAAGTTGTATCCTGTTGCCATAATTATTTTCATTTTACAGATGGGAAGGTTGTGGCAAAAGAGGAGCAATATTTTTTTTTCATAATGCCTAAAATGTGTAGGAATCAAAAAGTACACCAGTGGGTTCATGCTATTTGTGTTGTGTCCTGACCATAGGGGAAGCACTTCTTTGTAAGTGCTGAGACAGAGGGTATATTTGCTGGGCCCAGCTTTAAGAGCACAGGCAGATGAGTTTGTATCTCCAAGTGTAGGTAGAAGTATCCTGTAGAAGCTGCACTTTGACCCACAGGGTTAAAAAGATGTTGTCTTTTCCAACCTGGTGCTTGTATTTGGACACTTGATAACTCTAGAATGGGTATTTGCTTGGAAGCCAAAACCAGGATGAGAGTTGCAACTTCTATTTGTCTAGACCACAGAATAATGTTGACTGCAAGTCATAAAGCTCTGCAAGTCATTTGGTCTAACCTCTGGCTCAAAGCAGGCCCGCTTCATAGTGGGATCTACTTCAGGGTTAGATTAGGTTGCTCAGGGGCCAGACAGCAGGTCACAGGATTTGAATGATGTTTTGAGCAGATTGGTTCTCCATCTGTGTGCCATGGAAGAGGAGCCATGTTAAAATCAATTTGGATAATTAGGGCAGCAAGGGTTTAGTGATAAAGAGTAAGACTTGTCACAAACTTTGGTTTTTGAACCACTGAGAATCGAAGTCATCATCATTCAGGCCAACATATAATATATATGCAAACAGACAACTAACAGAGCAGTAGCAGATGCCACAATAAATAGCTGCATGATAGCAACAGCGGTTTGCCAGGAGAAGCAACATGGACAACATTGGCAGATGATTCAACTAGCAACGGCCCTGATGTAACATGGGGCAATGCTGCCAGCATTAAAGATGAGGGCTACCAAGAGGATTCTTTGTGCTCTCTGACCAGTAGGTGACATTAGCTAAGTGACCCTCTGTTGAGGTGACCAACCTATTTGTCCATTACTCGTGTGGAGCCCAGCCAGGAGCAGGCACAGCTCTGACCACAAAGCTGTGACATGATGCTGGAGGCTGGCACCTTGCCAAGTGGCGGTTGTGGGTGGGACCAACCACCCCCTAGAGCATCGCCTCATCTTTTCTTTAGTCTGTGTGAAATTGTGCCCTCCTGTTGAGGCTGGCCGTACTGAACTGATGTGACCTAACCAAAGAGATGCTCTGACAATGATTCCAGGAAAGAGACAGATCCCAGGGGAAGCTGGTTGTATATAATGGCTTGTGACCTCTGGCTGTGGTTGAAGCTGAAATGTTGTAGTGGGGTGTGGGTTGCAGAGCTCATGCTTTGTGGAACAATCTGCTCATGCAGCGTTGGCACAGGAAGGGGATATAGCAGTGAAGCACCATGTTAAGATGATGTTGAGTTGCTCATGGGCAACTATGCAATGACTGTGGCAGCATCTTGATTACTTTGAGAAAAGTCACAGGAACCTTGGAAGGGGATGAGAAGATTCTTTCATTTGCAGGCACTGTCACTGCCCTTGGTTGTGCCAGTCTCTATGAGCCTCTGACAGGCTTTTGCCTTCAGTGCTAATTGCAGCAGCAGCCTTGTGGCTACCTGACCAGCTGACCCTCCTGCCAGCCTCCCACTTGCTAGAGTGGGGTATGGAAGGCCTGCAGGAACTAGTAAGAAGTAGATGAAGCCAAGAGCTGGATCTAGGAATGGGAAGGCTATGAGGGAGCAATTCACCAGTACAGGGGTCCTGGGTTTTTTTGCGTTGGTCCCTGATGGGTCTCTGCCCTAGACAAGGATTTAATCTGTCATGTGGTGCATTGCCTGGAGTGTAGGTGTAGTCATGTTACACCGTCTGAGCAATTTCAGAGAACAACAAGCTAGTTATGCATCCAGATACTGGCTAAAGCTGAATGGGGCAATTCCCAGAAAGAGAGTGTTTATGTTTCATTTGAGAAAAAAAAAAGTACCTGTAACTTTCCATTCACACTCCTCTCCACCCCTGAATGCTATCTGTATGGGAGACCTTCTAGTGAAATGATAGAGATCAAAACAGCTGTGAACTTCTCACCAGGCCTAGCATCTTCCTAGATGTAGAGCTGAGGTTCTGTGTTACTCAAGAGGACCCCTGGCACAGAACATGGTAAACCAGTCTTGATGCCATTGGATGTATTTGTACAACAGGTAAGAGGGAAAATAAACTCATGGAAAGTGGAATGGTAAAGACTTCCCTGAAAAGAAATGCTAAAATTCTCTCCTTTCTTGAATTTGGCAGCATCTGCTGCAAGGCTGGCAAAATCTGGTAACAGTAAGGCATTTTGTGAAGCTTGAGATACTGTTCTTTGGTGGGGTGGGTTTGTGTTTTCACAGCGTTATGTGAAGTATATTCTGCATTTTTCATGTGACATCTTTGGTGTGCAGTTATTTAGGTCACCAGGAAGATTCAGAAAACATATTGAAATGTAATCAGCGTCACTAGTTATTCCAGCTACAGTGTGTGTTCCATGGACATGTGGACATCTATGGTTGAAAGATAAACACCCAGTAGCCTTCTGCCTAGGCAAATGGCTGCTTTTAATCAGGGTATATGCACGCTTGAAATAAGTAAAAGAATATGTAACAGCTTTCACTTTGGAAAAACTCAGCCACCAGTCATGGGCAGGACACTTGCTGAACGAAAATTGAAATTAAATCTATTCAAAATCTCCATGTCATCCAGATTCAAATTACCAGGGAAGGATAAGCTTTATTGTGGAGATGAAAAAATAAATGATTCATAGGAGATTGGAAGTGATTTATATTGAAGGCTATAAGTTCAGTCCAGATTTTGATAGGAAGGAAAGTTAGGTTCTCAGCCTGCAAGTGGGTGTATAAAGGAAAAAGTCCTTTGAAAAATAGTCCTGGAACTTACACCAGAGACCAAAAGTTATTTCTGAAGTTGGCTCAGTCACTAGTAGCAACTCGGTTTCCAGGCTGGATGGTAGAATGACCCAGATTCCCAGCTTGATACCAGGATTTCTTGTGAACTATGCAGAAAGAGCAGAGTCTTTGCACTTGGGCAGTGGCCATCTGCAGAACAGAAGCCAAGATGTCATGACATTACTTTGTGAATGCCCATTCATAGCATCATAGTCCTAAAATCATAGAATGGTTAGAGTTGGAAGCGACCTTAAAGATCATCTGGTTCTAACCCCCCTGCCATAGGCAGGAATATCTCCCACTAGACCAGGTTGTTCAAAGCCCCATCCAGCCTGGTCTTGAACATTCCCAGGGATGGGGCTTCCACAGCTTCCCTGGGCAACCTGTTCCAGTGTCTCACCACCCTCACAGTAAATAATTCCTTCCTAGTATCTAATCTAAACCTCCTCTCTTCCAATTATTTCAATTATTATTACCCCTCATCCTATTGCTGCACTCCCTGACAAAAAGTCCCTGTCCAGCTCTCCTGTAGGCTCCCTTCAGATACTGGAAGGCTGCTATAAGGTCTCCCCGGAGCCTTCTCTTTCCCAGGCTGAACAACCCCAGCTCTCTCAGCCTGTCCTCATAGGAGAGGTGCTCCAGCCCTCAGATCATCTTTGTGGCCCTCCACTGAACCCTTTCCAACAGGTCCGTGTCCTTCCTATGCTAAGGACTCCAAAGCTGGATGCAGTACTACAGGTGGGGTCTGATAAGAGCAGAGGCAGGCCTCTGATCCCAAAAATCAGGTACAAATCAAATACAATCTAGAGCTGCTCTGCCAGAAGTCTACCATAAGGACAGATCCAGCAGCTGTTGAGTCCCTGTCCTTTGAAAGAGATATCTGGGATGTAAATGTAGAGGAGAAGGATTAAGAAGAATAGTCATGCTATCAGAGAATCATAGAATCGTTTGGTTTGGAAGGGACCTTAAATACCACAGAGATCCAACTCCCCTGCTGTGAGCAGGGACACCTGTCCAAGAGTATTGCTGTGTTTTCCAGGGTATGACAGAGTGGTGCCATGCTTTGCTCCTCCCATGCTTAGATCCTGTTTTGCAAATTGAACCTCACCTTTTCCTCTAGGCGTCACTGACAAACATGATGGTCAGGGCATGTCTGAGGTACTTTGAAGGAGAACTTAAGGAGAGAAGGTGGGCTGTTCAAATGAGGTTTGTGTGTGTATGTGTGTAACATGCCATTAAACAAATAAATCTCATTGCTTGCTCCATAACCGAAAAAAAAAATCATCAGAAAATAGTTTGTCAATGAGGGAAAGAAGAACAATTTGGAAGTGGGGAGAAAGGTCTAAAGAAATCTTCAACAAAGAAATAAGGTAGTAATCTTGCTGAGATTAAAGGATATCTCTAATTAGGGGAAGCTAAGTAAAGAAGTCCCCTTTTGCACTCCAGTTTTGGCCAACCCTGTGTTTTTCTAGACCTTTTCCTTATGCCCTGTATAAATAGAAATGGTCCTCATCTCAGCTGGAGGTGATGCTGATCAGGTGGCAGATTAATACACCTGAGAAGGTGAATTTGAGCACAGTGGTTCCTGGAGTTGAACCATGCCCAAAGTTCAAGTGATTTTGATATTCTTTTGTGGTTTTGTTTTTTAGATGGATGAATTGCATATATAAATTGCAGGCTTCTGCCAAACTATCTGTCAGTGTGCATGTCATGCACCAGGGTCTGCTGTGTAATGATTCCATCTGTGAATGGTTCTTGTTCACCGAGTTCTGCCTCACTTAGAGTCCCAGTGGAAAAAGTATCTGATTATTTCCTGTAGGGATGTGCAGGATGAACTGNACCATACCATACCATACCATACCATACCATACCATACCATACCATACCATACCATACCATACCATACCATACCATACCATACCAGTGCTGCCCATTTATACAGTCATTTTTTAGCAAAGCAAGTCTTTGCTCAGTGTGTTACAGGTCATTCAGGAAGGAAATCTGTGAGAAATATGTGATGACTACTCGCCATGTTCAGGGCAGGAGAGTACAGACAAGTAGCTTCTGCAACTGTTGGCAACAGCATTTTATACTGTGAAATAAATGAGCAAAGTACAAAAGCTATGACCTGCATGCATAGCAGTAACTTGAACTATTTAAAGCCTCTTTGCAGTATTCAGCCTGACTATGGAAGCTGAACAGTGATTATAGGATCTAACGGAAACAGGAATTTCTTTAGTGTTGTCATGGTTAGCAATAGCAAGACTGGCTTTATCAGGGAGAAGGCTCTTTGTGGGTATGTAGTGAGTATACCACTGTTGCCACCTTTGTAATTTTTGCCTTTCTTCTCACTGCCCCTCTGGACCTCTCCAACAGAGGTCACATAGGGGCTGTGTCTCAGTGTCTGGTGAGAGGGCAGTCCTCAAGCTGATCTTTTCATTTTCGCACATGGAGAAGTCCTGGCATACTTCTGATTTGCAATCATTTATCTTTCATGACAATTGACCAAAAAAGCTGAGCAACTTTCCTCAATTTCTATCCTGAAGAAATCCTGACAAGCTGATGTTTGTTTCAGTTCCAAATCTGAATGAAAATATAACAGGGTTTTCTTGTGGGTTGAAAAGCTCAAATGAGTTTTCATGAGAAGTAACTACTTGAAAGAATGAAGCAGTTTAGTCAATAGCAGTCTGTCCTTCATGAACAAGTCATGGAGAGCTGTGGTTCCATAGTCATTAACTTATTATTTTGCTTTTTAATTCATGGTCTTGATTTGGTTGATGTATCTTTTCTTGTCTACCATTTCCACTTTTTGACCTTATCTCCAGGCAAAAGTATTGTTGGTGTACAATTTTCTTGTCATGAGCCCTGCACAAATCCAGACTTGCTACTTAATTGACAATACAAAACATTTTTTAAACACATCAAATTAAACTAGACTGAGAGCACTTTGACTTTTCCTTCTGATGTTATAAAATGAATGAATGCAATTTATTCTCTAGCTTTGTACTTGAACAAAAAATGTCAGAAAAGACAATTCAGACTGTATATTTCCCCATCAGAAAATGGGATTTAGTTAAAACAGAAATAAATCTCTGCATCTGTTTTGTGGTGTTGTCTCATGGGACTCAGTTCCAAGCCGCTCTTGTTTCATCCTCTCCCCTAGGACCTGAATGGTGTCTGCATTACATTGCAGGATCTGCTCTGATACTGCACTGTTTTATGAGTGAAAATGTCTGGCAAGGCCCCAGGTTTTGGGGATGCAGATGCTGTGGGACAGCTAGAACTACTCACCTTTAACCACAGAAGGGATTCATTTATTCTCTGAAATAGATGTTGACATCAAAAAAGTATTTGGATGTGATTTTTTTTCCCCTAAAGAGAATTCAGTGACAATCAGTTATTTTCTGCAGAATAATAAGAATGCAAATAATAAGAATACTGTTCATTTTTCAGTGAGAAAAATATTTAATTTGGTTTATTTCTTATTATTATTTTTATTGCAGTCATAATTACAGGTCCTGTCTGTGTTTGGGATGACTCATTTCTTTGGGCATTGTATATCCTTTTAGTAAGAACCAAATGAAAAAGCAAAGTTTGGGAGGGATTAAATGCATATACCTTTTACGTTCCCTTCCAGAAGAGAATCTGTAAGAGCAGGATTCAGAATTATTATAGATACCAGAAACTTTTGCACCGGGTGTTTTACAAGCTTAGGTAAAATAAACTGCATTTAAAATAAACCGGTTTAAATGACATTTTCTCATTTCTGAAGTCTTCACTCTGGACTGGAAGTTTCTGTTGTCCAGCTGATGACATTGGTCTTTGACCAATCCAAATGACCACAACTGCTGCATACTCCTGCTGATGTTTCTCTCTTCACATGTGCCAAGGTAGGGCAGTTTCTTTACCTTCTGTGGGAAAGTAAAAGAAGATCAGGGAGGAGGATTGTAAATACACTCAAGTGACTTCACCTGGAGTGTTGGAAAACACATATATCAGACTGATCATTGTTTAGTCTTATGTGCTCAACAAGTAAAACATCTGCATTTAGATAACATAGGCCTGTGGTGGATTCAGAGGGACCTTAGTGGACATGCCTGAGATTCATGCCCTGCTGTTGGAGAATATAACTATGCATGCTTGAATCCCTCTCATACAGGCGAGAATAGCAGTTTCAAACTCTCTCACACTAACAAGGGAAAAATCTCTAGCAAGGACTGAGATTTGTGGTGCCTGCATCCCCACTTGTGTTCCTCTGCCCAGGTATGGCTTTGGAGAACCCTTGGTTTGCAAGGTATTGAGGTTAAATTTACTTTGTAGTACATCCGTGGGTTTGTGGTTGCTCCCGTGTCCTGCCTGTGTCGACTCATACACCTCCTTCCCCGTGAGGAATTCCAGAGTACTAGAAATTCTGCAGTGAATTAAAAAAGCAGGGTCTGCTCAAGTGAATGACCAGTTTCCTTTCTGGGTTACTTGCTTCAGGGACAGATTGATGTTAAGAACTGAGAAAGGAGGCTGTAATGTGCCTGAAACACTGAAACCTCTACATGGTAAGCTACAATTTATTAAGACTTGAAACTTTACAGAGCTTACCTTTTACTCTTCATTACTCAACATCACATGATACCTGCCTATTTTCTGTATGGATATGATGAAATTATTGGTACTGGTTACGGTGCTGGAGATAATGTGCCTCCTTCTCTTGAGCTTCCTTTTTTTTCTGGCATGTTTGTAGTTTTGGCTCAATATTTAACCTATTTAGAAAGTGATTATAGCTTTGAAATGTGATTGGGTTTAATATGTGCTTGAAGGGTGAGAGGGAAATAGTTGGCTGCTCTGTTCTATCTTGAAGTAATGGAAATGGAATTACTTTGACTTCTGCCTAAAATAGTTTAGACCCGATTTCCCAATATGCTGATAAAACATCAAAATGCTTCTATTGAAATCAGTATTCAGAACACTCAAGTAAAGGTGGGTCATCACTTTTTAGTATATAAGGTACAGTCAATTCCTGAAGGGAGATAAGTCTTTACTGAAACTTAAATATCATAGTACTCCTTATTCTGCACTGTTATCAATTTCTTCTCATTTGTGGTTTGTGTGGAAGGCTGATTTTCTCTATTCATTGCTCCAAGATGTTCTATTTTCATTGACTTTAAGAAAATAAACTCATGTAAGTATATATAAACGTTTGCTTGAAGCTACTCCAGTAGAATCCAGTCCAATATGTACAGAAGTTATTATAGTGACTGCAGTTTGATCACTTCCATTTAGTCCTAAAGCAAATGACAGTTTAGTTTAAAAAACCCAAACAACTGGTGTAAAGCAACATTTGGTACTTGTAAAATGCATCCAAGTGTAGCTGTTTTTCTGTTGGGTTACACAGTTGAGTTGTGTGTTGTACTTTCAGCAGTTCACACGCGTTTAGAAATACCCATCTGCATTGAATCCACTTTCATATATACCTCCAGATTCTTGTTACTTAGATATCTAGGCAAATTCTTCCCAAGAATTTGATTCCTAGTAAATTACTGCTTTCTCTGGCTGTAGCAGGTACTTGCTGTTTTGTAAGTGCAAACATGCATGCGAACAAAACTATATAATAAAAGTAATCCTGAAGAGTCCTAGTTAAAGTTACTGGGTTCAGAAGACACAATTCTTCCCTCACTGACACTGTGTAACTCAAGTCCACATGGTGTGATACTGATTTTGAATGAGGGTAATAAAAAGACAGATCAGACTACTTAGCTGTGAAAGGACTGGCTTTTCAGGTCATAATAGTATTTTGATTGGCTTGCAACATGTATATGTAACTGAACACCAATGTGTTACTTAATCAAGATTTATGAATTTTTATGACACAAATGTGCAATTATTTGAACATGGCAGCGAGAGAAGCAGATTGCATCAGCAGTTGAGTTATTAGAAATATTAGCAGACTCACTCATTCTCTATCTCAGGATAAACAAATCCTGTGCATAGCGTGGGATGATAGCTCAGCCTCTGAAGCTGCAGCCTGAGTAGGACTGTGTGCTGCAACTTGTCACATTCGGTGGGGCAGGGGAGTGCCAAAGTGACCCTTGGAGTGACAAGCTCTTTTAGTGGCAGTCAGTGTGTGGATTGTCAGTTCAGCAAAGTTGCAAGGAGCTACGAAGTAAATCGTATGTAGGATTGGTCCCATTTGATTACACATCTAATTTCTCTTCCTGCCTTCACATTAGTCTTGTAGTGCTTCTTCTCTACACATTAAATGCTTTGATTTGGATCTTCTCCTTTGCCAATCAAACCAAGACTATACAAACTCTGTGTCTGGAAAGGTTTTCTCTTGATGATGTGTCATGTAGCATATGCCCCTGCTCTAGCCAAGCTCAGATCATATGTCAATCATAGGAAG
>VZTM01004877.1:1263-20118 GCA_013400555.1 Jacana jacana | reverse complement strand
CCTTAATATTGAAACAAGAAGTCCCAATCCAAGTCTCTGCACCTCAGGCCTGTCTCTAATTTTAAGGGTGTTTGGCACAGCACATTTTTAAAATGTTGGTTTGGGTTTTTAATGAGGAAGGATAGCATCAAAACAGGTGGGTTCTTATTTTTGATGCCCTGAGAAAGGGATGATTGCTCTTTATTCTTTTGTTTAGTCTAGGAATAGTGGTTCTTTCCCTGTATTTCTGGGGTTTTTTTTGCTAGCTTCACAGACATGTATATTATCCTCCACTGAGATCTAAAAGGGCTATTTCTTTCCTATACCTAGAAATATTCCTGCTGGTACTCTTCAAAAATATCTGCTCTCATTCAATGTAGCAGCAGCTATATAGATGCATTGCTATTTAGCTGTAACTTTCAATGTTCAGTTTTGTTCTGAATTCTCTGTGGCATCTTCACAGTGGTATAAATAATGGAGTAAAAATGCCACCTTGGTTCTCCTGTTTTAATAGAAACGCAGTGCTCTCTCCAGAGGAATTAAACTGATGTGAAAATGGTGCAAGTCAAGCTCTGATTTCTTTCTCTGCTGGTTGTTAATAAGCTGAGGTGGTGGTTAATGCAATAAGGTGAGTCTGCTGCAGTGTGGGTTCAACAGCAGTAATACAGAAAATGCTGTCACCACTGCTGATAGGCCTCATCACAGGCATGAAAGGGTAGTTTCTCCTCCTCCTATTTGGGAAGCCTTAAAAACTAAGGATGTGTCTATAGGAGAGGAGGAAGTCAGGAGTGTTATGATGAAAGAACAGTGATTGTACTTGGCAATGAGAACACACGTGTTAATGCTGACATAGCAGTTCAGTTCTCAGTATCTGTGTTCAAGATTATTGGTTGAGGAGGAAATGTTCCACACACATTCTTTATTTCATGCTTTTCCATCACGGGTTATTCTTTTGCTGAAAACACCTTGTGCAGACTGTGTTGTCTTCAGGACTTGTTCGCAGATGACTTGCTGCTCTGGCACAACCCAGCAACTTTTCCAATAGGTTCCTAAAATACATGAGGCATGTCTAAACATAAGAGGGAATGGAATAGTAACCAGATCATCAGTAGCAGTATATGTTCCATATGAGCAATACCCAGATTTGCAGCCCACTAACTCTACTACAGGCTGTAAAATGATTGTAGTTACATTAACATAGGCACAGGAATGTGACAACAGTGATTTGTCTCTTCATAAATATAACTGCATAAAAGATTTGCAGAGACAAATTTCTCTTATATGCCTCCATAGTGTGCCTACCTGGAAAGGTTACGTTCCATGACTGTAAAATTGCAGTTTAGCAGTGCACAATTAATGACACTTGTCTGTATTGGGCCACTTGCTGAATGTGAGCAGTAGTTAAACTCCCTGGCCAAAAGTATTGAGATACATATCTCCATCACTAATTTAGTGACTGGGGTATGGTGATTTATGTACTTATCTTTCAAAAACTATGAATTATGAGGTATTAAAATTTAACAAGAGTTTTTTTTGTCATCATATAAGTGACTACCCCTATAACAAATTAAGGTCTTTGTTTGGACATGGCACTTTGGATCCAACTGTTTGGATCCTTTAGTTTTTTGAGTTGGAGTCTTTGACTAATAGGAACACAAAGAAAATTTCCAGTATCTGTATTATAGGACTTAAATTTTCCTGAAGTAAACCTTCTGTTAAAGGAGTTACAAAATCATCCTATGGATTCATCAGCCAGTTCTGAGCAAAACTCCAATTATTTTTGCAGTGTTCATTACCACAATGTCACTAAGGTAAAACATTTAACATGACTTCAAAAAATAGATGTGCTGGGCACACCTGTGGATACAATGGATATCTCGAGACCTCTTGTGTTACATATGTGTCTTGGTTACTCAGGGTGCTTGGAAAGTAAACCCTATTCTCTCAAACATGTTAAAAATAACTGACTGGAAGGTGTAATGCAATAATAAAACATTTATCTTGAACATACTTGTGGTGAGACTGTTCTTCAAAACTGAGTGTCTGGAACCAGACCGGAGGAAAACCCAAACATTGAGAGTTTTCACGTACATTCACTTTATGCCTGTTTCCATGATGTGGACTCAGTAGGTAACCAATCCCTACAGAAATGAAAAAATTAAAAAATGCAGCTGAGAGGAATACAGTTCTTCTAGGACACCCTCTGACTGAGCAGGATCAAATCAAACTGTATCACTTTTTACGGATTTTCTTTTAAACTAACCTTACTTTTCCTAATGGTGGATGTCTTATCCAACAAAAACATTCCAGTGCTTCACTATTGCTTTACTTCCAATGTTTTCCTGAATATGTGTAACCTTAATCATATTTCTATTTGTTCTGACCTCTATGGATTAATTCTTTCCCCTCTTTTTTTCATCAGCCCATTTCTCTTCTCTTTAAGCAATCCCAGTTTCTCGGTCTTTTGTAGAAGCTCATGATTTCTGAACTTCAGGTCATTCCCATGACTCTCTTCTGGAATTTCTCTTAATGGTCCAAATCAGGGCATAATTATTCAGCTAAGGTCTTGCAAAAGCTGAATGAAGTGGGCACTTCATATGCCTTGCAGTTTTTACTCCTGTTTATATGTTTCAGGATGATGGCTACAGTTTTATTTATTCAAAAGTCTGGTTCCTTTCATGTAGCCAGCAGTTCTGCACAGGCTATACCTCTTATTCTACCCATAGTATTCCCAATTCAGTGCAAAAGTATTGCAGGTACTGAGTTTCCTCAGACACTGTTTTTACCACATTTATTAATATAATTTGGAATTCTAGTCCTGTCCTCCAAGGCAGATTCCCGTATAGCTGCAACACCGTCCACATAATTTATGTTGTGTAAGCCAGAGAATCTGCTCAAGTCAATGCCAGCCTAAATGTGGGGAACTGTGGTTAAAATGCAATTCAAAAGTCCCCTTTTGACTTAAGTTTCTGTTGAGTCTCTATAGTCAAGGTGTAATAAGGGATCTGCATCCCATTTTGAAGATGAGAGAACTAAGGTGCGGAGAAATTAGCAACTTGTTCCAGGTCATGAAGAAAGATAGCAGGAGAGCTGGGTCCAATCCCAGCTGTGTCAACTCCCAGACCAGTGCCTTAACCACAAGGCCATCTTTCTGCCCAGCTGAGTCTTTCTGTCTGCCTCCTGGGCAAAGCCCAAGACCTTGGTGAAAGATCAAGATACAGTGTAAGCAAACTTGTGTTTATTTTAAAATGTTGTGCTTTGTAGCCTCTCAGATAGTTGGCATGGTTGCTGAGCTGCTGGAGATGTTGGTATGTGTCATGGGGTTTATGCTACGTTGGTATGTGTATAAACCCTGTGACAAATACCAGCGCAGCTGAGGCAAGCTTTAGGAACCAGGGGGCACCTCAGCTGGAGTCGATTACTACTTCTGTATATTCTGTTGGCTCGGGGAAAATCTGGCAAATATGTGTTGGGAAGAGTTGATGGTGAGAATAGGAAAGAATTAGTGATTGTAGAGAGGTCAGAGTGAGTGGCACAGCTTGTTAATATTAGTCCTGAAGCCAGATGGGCTCATAAGATATATTGACTTTGGGAAAGGTGATGCTGTACTCGATTTAGATACCTCTCCCATTAATTCATTGTAAGATTTGGCTAGACCAGCTTCATAGCAATCCCAGCTGTCTTGCTGTAACATGTGTCTTGGGAGTAGAGGGGTGATTATGCCTTTCTTTGTGTTTTTGGCTAGTTATCACAGGAAATGTATACCTACTTCACTGGTGGCCTGTCTTGCAAACATTGTTGAAGTACTGTGCCATAGAAAGGTCAAGAAAATGTCAGTGAAGGATTGAGTTTCTGATTAATAATGGCATCTCTTGTAACTAGGCTAGTTTTGTTGTCAGGGGTTTATCTTTGAGGAAAGGGGATGTCAAAGAATATCACCTGGTTTAACCTACTTGAATATAAATCCAGAAAAAGACAACTATCTCTAAGAATAAATGTGTAGTAGTGAAGTGATTCGCAAAAAAGATCCTTTTCTAGTCCACGTAGTCATGGATCAGGCATCTCTGCTTTGTCTAACTATATAAAGTGTAGGGTTAAACTTGTGTTGCATGAGTCCTGAGTGATACTTTAGTGTTCAGAATGCTAGAAAGGGAAGGTAAAGATGCTCATGGGATGGGCTGTGAAGTGTGGGCAAAGTATCTCTGCTCAAAGCTCCTCTGAATAGGAGAAAGAAAGAAAGGGTTAATGCAGCTTGTGGTGAAACAGGAAATGTCCCATCTGGAACAGATTATATCTGCTGTGTAGCCTAAGCTGTTCAGATGGGAGACACATGGCAGAGTAAGATGTGTTACTTAGCTCCAAAGGATGTGCTATCAGTAAATAGGCCTTTTGCATTGGTTAGAAGTCTCCCTCCATACTCCATACTTAGGGATGGATCTGTTGAGCTATTGGCAAAGCGTCAAATCACATTTAACCTTTTCCGCTGCCCAAGAAAGGGCATGTGAAATAAAAGCTGCATGTCTTTCTGCATCTGGCCAACAAGCAGGCATGCCTGCTGCTGTGTGGCTTTAGAGCCTGTCTAATGCCTCACTGTTCCTGCTCATTTACCTCTGTTTCAGGGGAAAACTGTGACATGAATTGGCCAGGCAACATGGTGTATTAAAAGGTGGGAGCATGACCAGGAGAGCTCCACTGTCAAACAGACTCCTATAACTTGACGACTGCCAGGGACATGTTAATTGTGGCTGTATCTAATTAGCAGGGCTTGTGACCTCTGCACAAAGTCCTAGTTCATAAGCAGTTACAATACATAAAAGTTTTTCTTCTGAGTCATTACAGAAGGTACATGTTTCTTTTAAAATAAATACAGCCATGGGCATAATCCTGTGCCCAGCGGTGGTTAGTACAAGGGTCTGTGCACAGTACTTCCTAACAAACATCTGTGGGACAAACCATCTCCAAAATACTTGTTTGTGGCTATTTTGATTTTTATAAAAGTATTTGTTACAGAATGCATCCTTATTTTCTTTTTTCTGTTTTTACATTTTACAGTGCTGAGACAGGAGTTTCTAGAAAAATTCCACGCTAGGCACCTGCTTGGCTAATTTTCTCCATCTTTACAAGGTGTCTTGCAACCTCTGTCAGATCCTGGAGTTCTTTCTTGGACCCTGTATGCAGCAGCTGGGGAGCATCAAGGCTTATGCAGTAAGGCAAGGCTTTGATGTTGCTCCAGTGATACTGTTGATAACACCTGATTGTTTTCCATCTAGATCTCCTAAGAAATTGAACTTGACCGAACACATGTTAGGCCCTGTAAAACTAGACAAAAGCTTCTCCAATGGGGCTAAAACAGCAGTTGCACAGCTTTTGGGTTTGTTTTCTTTAATAAACTGTTTTTTCCTTTTTCTCCGTTTTGTTGGGCGTGAGGGGAAGAAGCAGATGTGGGGAGAGACAGTTCACAGTGGGGAGGGAGCTGATCGCATTCCAGCTGATTAGAACTGCATGAAACAAGTAATTTTTGCCTTTGAGTAGGAACTCTGGTATTACTATGCGAAAACTGCAGCTGAGCACTATTCAGTGGCCTGGACAAGTTTAACTCCGCTGTCTTGTACAGTAGAATGGCCCTTTTACCAAACTGTTTCCCCGTTCCCCAAGGAGCTATATCTCTAATGATTCAGGCACTGTCTCAGACCCTGGCAATCTGGGAAGATAATGATTTCTGGTTTGAGCACAGAAGTTCTGAAGTTCTGATTTTGCACGGATTTAAGCAGGTGTAGTTTTTCCTTAATTCTGGGAAATAAAATGAACACATATTCTTGAAAAAAGGTGGGCATTTGTCCCACAGCTTTAATAACTGCAATAACCAGAGGCAGTTGTTTCAGCTTATATCAGGGCTGAATCTGACATTGGAGTGAAATGTGGCTGTGCAACCATGGCTGGGGTCAAATTGCTGCTTTTTTTCTTCTTTCTTACATTTTTTTTTCTTTAACTTGAGAGCATTTTTGAGGTGACACTTAGCATTTACACAACAGTAACCATGGAATTTGATTTTTTTTCTCCAGAATGAAACCCACATACCTATGGTTTGATGAGCCTTTCTTACACATGTGCTAGTCTTTGTTTCTTTTATCCCGCATGTTAAAATTGAAATGATGGAGAAGATTGCACACATGGGGATTTGATGGGGAGACGCCAAGCCTGCCACAGACAAGGGAAGTGATTTACTGGTTCCTTCTGCCACGTAAGGGTCTCAGAATGTCAAGGTCTTGCTACCAGCCACCCCAACCCCAATGGGAGGATGAAATCTTCCCCCGAGTAGTGGCAACTTAATTGCTCCCTGGGGCACTTAGCCTATTTGCCACTTAAAATGCCTGGTTGAGACAAAGTGATGTGTAGGCCCTGCTGCTTAAGGGTGGATGATTCCTATTGAATGGTACTACTCAGATAATTAGAGACAGCAGTGCTGGTCCCAGTTGGCTTTCATCTACCCCAGTGGTTAAGGACACAGCTTCAAACCCTGCAGTTGTTCAAGTGAACTTGGTCCTGCTCTGCCAAAACCAATGGCAAAGCTCCCATCTTCACTTTCATTATAACTGGGTCAACATCTGCAGGAGCCCCTCAGGATATGGAATGCAGTGAAGACTGCATTAGTGGAAATTACTCCTGTACTTCTGCAATACAAGAATCTGAACCATAGTGCAGGGCTTGTGCTAAAGTTTCCCATTTATTGTTTTGACTAAAAATTCACATTAGTTTTGTAATTAACGCAAAGACCACTGGCAACGCAGGAGACAGTGTCTATACTGTCTTGAGGGTCAATTCGATGTGGTGTTGAGGTATGTGGTGTAGGGGAGAACTTTGTAGAGCAGGGCTGATGGTTGGACTCGATCCCAAGGGTCTCCCAACCTAAATGATTCTATGATTCTACCACTCTGTTCATTTTTAGCATAAAGTCTGAATACATGACTGACTTTCTTTACCTCATGGAGTTTGCCTTGTCTTGGTGACTGGGCAACTTATGCTTCTTTTCCCTATGTGTTTTATCAGGGCTCCAACACTTGGGCAAGTGCATCTTAAATATTTGGGACCCTTGAAGTTTTCTTTAGATTTGTTTAAGTGTGGTGACACAAATGTTATAAAAGCTTTTCCTAGATAATTATTTGAGCCTTAAAGTCTTTAAGTGTTTTATGATGTTCTGCAGCTCAGTATGCAACTTGAGTGTGGGGTTTTTTTGGTGTTGTTTTTTTGGTGTTGTTGTTGTTTTGTTTTGTTTCTTGGTTTTGTTTTGTTTTTTTTTTGTTAAATTCTGCTTTTCTGGAGATCTTGACATCCTCTGCTTGCTTATGATGAAATTAATCTGGAGGCACAGCTTCAGTCTTTACAGAAAACATCTTTGGTTCCCTTGATGAGGATGATTTAAACACAACTGATAATTAGATTCTAAGTGTCTTGCTGGGGTTCAGAGCAGATATTCAAAAGACCAGTGGCCTAATGATTGAATGGATGTTCCTATTTAAATAATTTGCAAAAATGTATGAATTAATACAATATTATGAGAAAGCACCTGATATTTTTTTAATAGCTTTGGGGACTTGGTGCAAGAAGAGCATGTACTGGAAACACTGTTGGTGTTGTGACTGTCCTGGCACAGTTGCTGCAGACCTCTGCTGGGTGAGTGACACAGGCTGGAACAGCAGCCTGTCTGCAATCAGGTGGAAAGAAAAGGTGTTGTGCCCTTTGTGAGTCAATCAGGTCAGGGAAGAAAGATGGTGATCTGAAATATTGGCTGATTTTTGTTCCCCTCTTCTACTTCTTCCTTCTGCTGCAGTAGCATTTTATTATCAAATCTCACTGCTGAAACCAGGTAGGCTGTAACCCACATGGGAGGGGAAGAAGGAAAATAATTTCTTTTTAACTTCTCACATGCTATTAGTGCCCCGCAATTGGAGGGAGGAGGTGATAGTATAGCTTTCCCTAATGTTGTGGGTCATATGTAACTGAGGTACTTGGTGGCCTGGCCAACTGTAATGGGAAGAAAAATATTATGAGATTCTTAGCTGATCTTATCCCCCAGTTGAGAATAAAGTCCCTTTCTTTACAGATGAGCAAACCCCAGTCCAAAACAGGGAATGCATTTCTGCATAGATGTGGCTTACTGGATAAGAGAATGTAACGTTTTATACATGAGTCAGCATTTTGGCTCTCAAAAGGTTATTCAGCTAGTCTAAAATATAATATACTTGGAACAATGACAGCACCCCTTCTGTTATATTGTAGAAACTTTTGCTGTATTTTGTTAAGGATCAGTGAAAAATGAAACATTACTTCTTAATCCCCGAAGAGTCATCTAGCAGAGCAGTTGAATAGCTATGAAGAATAAAATAATGGACTTGCTGTTTAGTCCAAGAGAAAGTCTTAGGTGGCAACTCCTGTTTTCCTATGAATAGCAATTTCTCTGTAGCCTTTTTCTTTTGCGTTGATGTAGGTCATTAAAGCAGCAAAATTTCATACGCAGTGCGAAGTCAAACTGGTTATTTATAGATATAAACAGAAAAGGTTTGTTTTCTATCTCTGCACTTGTAAATTATGAAATGTTAACATTGAGAAGATCAGCCTTAGTGTATGGAAACAGAAGGCCTGTTTCTTGAGGCCATCCTCGAAAGAAAGGCTTCCTTCATCAGTACTGGGTCGTAAACTTCTCTTGTCTTTTTCTTTTGAATTCACTAGCAAGGAACTATGCAGACACCACTGGGCTATTGGCCCTTGCAGTGTGCAGAGGTTGCACCTGGGGAAAAACTTTCAAATCTGTAAAAAGCAATGGTGTAGAAGGTTCCTGCTAGGATTCCCTTGGGGATTGGCATGTCTGGTTCTTCAGATGGCTCTGAAAACTGTACCCTAACTAGCCTATTTTCAGAAGCTGATAAGATCCACAATGTACCATAAGATATTAACAGAGGCAGGATTTAACCCATGCAGGATGGGTTGCATTTCAGGAATGCATTAGAAACTTGTGATTTATTCCCCCTCACCTGCCCAGTACTAGCATTCCTAAATCACTTAGGTGGTTCAAATTCTCATCATCAGCCCACATTTAGGGTTAAAACACTACTGTGCCTTATGCTGCTGCTACAGTTATGGCAGAGGAGAAAGGAGGTCTTAAAAGCTGGCTTGGCATTCCTCTTGGGAATAGTGATGGGCTACACAGAGCCACTGCTGCCTGCTAGGGCAGATCAGCATGCATAGGAGCAGTCATCAGCTTAATAAATTGACTAACGTTCTCTCCCTTTTGGCTTGGGAGGACTGTGGTCTGGAGAATTGGGCATCTAGACTGCTTAAAAGTCAGTTTTGAGTCTGTGCCAGATAATTAGCATTCAAATGGCAATGTCTTACTCTTGCAAATTGAGATTATCATATGTTGTTCTGCCACTTTTTTAGTAATACTGTGGATCTCATTAAAAGGTAAACTGATATCATATCATGCTATTGACTTAACTGCAGTGTGTCCTATATTTAGAATGGATGCCACAGTATGATACTTGTGCTGCATCCTGGCCAATGTTTACTTTTAAGGATGCCATCTGTGCTTCAGTGTTGCTCTCATTCAAATGTTTTTAAAAAGGGGAATATAAATTCCAAGTAGGAACTGGTAGTTAAAATTTAGTTGCAATATCTTTGACGTACTACTTATTGCCAAGGTGTTTGCAGAGTTCTGTAACTCAAGACACAGTCATGGACCAGACTATAAAACTCTAGAGACTTAAATCAGCTAAAGAGGACCCTGGCAGGAAGGTAATAAAAATAAGTAATCAACAGTGGTTTTTGCTTTTCAATAGAAAAGGAAAACCACAAAACTTTCCTGCCCCAAATGGAATAAAAATAATTGCAAAACAATCAATAACAAAAACGCAATGCTTACAAAGAGCTGCAGCTAAGAGGAGAGAGGGAGCTCTGTTTTTTGGAGCTAAGTATGTTAAGGCAGGGTCTTCTGGCTGAATGCATCATTTAAGGCATCTTCCTTTCAGATGGGCAGCATCTGCCATTTTGGGGATGATGCTGTTTTAGCAAAGTGTTGCTTAGACATTGGAGGACAGGTGGTTCTTGTAGCTTTATGATTTTGGGACAAGCGGCCCTTAGTAAGACACTAAATGGTTGCCTCTGAGTACTGCTGCTGAAGAGTGTAGTGCATATGAACTCCCCTATGTCTCCCTAACTGTTCCCTCCTTTGGCTGAGTTGAGAGAGTAACCAGCAGGTGAAAAGCTGAAGGTGCTTTTGCTATTTCCCATTGCAGAATTCTGCTGCACAGGGCTACTTTGCTGCATGTGCTGTGCAACGACTTAGGGCAGCAGTGAATCCAGCCCAGAGCATCCAACGTGGTGAGAAGGGTTGAAGAGGTTTCATTTTTGATGTGATCTGTGCTAGACAACAAATACCAAGTTCTATGTTTTGTGTTATAGTAGTGCCGGGAGGTTTTGACTGAGCATATAGCTTGCCCCACAGTCATACCACATTAACAATGTGATCTGCCTCAAGGCATGTAAAAATCTTGGAGCCAACATAGTAGCTGATTTGACCGGGCCTCCACCTGAACACCCAGATGTGAATTTTTCCAAGAAGAAAATGCAGCATTCCCATGGCTGCCAGGATCTAAGTGTCCTCCTGAATGCTTGTGAAATGCTTCTGGGTATATAGCTGCTTACAGGTTAAAGTGGGAGAGATGAACTTTACAAATGCTCTGAGTTGGCAAGTCATGGAAGACCAAGGCTTGAAATGATTGAAGGTTTAATTGTTGTTACGATTAATTTCTCAATTAATCTTCTGCTGAACTTTACGTAGAATGCTGGTTTGTATGCTGCAATTTTTAGGACTTTGATCCAAAACTGTAAATAGACAGATATGGAAATGTGAGTTTATGTGTGGTATTGTGCAAGTATGTTGTTATTCCTTTTGATTTTGAAATTATCCAGCTTTGTTTAAAACATTAGATAATAAATAAGTAAATTGATCAGGTTAACCACTATTTTAGAAAAATACTCTAGAGGGGAAATATCTCCAGAGCTTGTCCAACTGCCCGTTCAAATTTTCAATGGTGCATAGAAACTGCAAATAATATTTAAGACTGATACTTTCTGCAGGCACTGAAGAGGGGTCCGATGAGTTTCTTACCAGAGAGGAGAAATGTTACACTGACAAATCCTAACACAAATGTAGATATACAGTGGGCCAATGCTGGACAACTCCAGCTATTTGTACTCTTCCTTACTTTGTAGGTGGTCTAGATCTACAGTTAGTGTAGTATCATGGTAGGTATGATATTTTGTCATGTAGATCTTGACATAGGTGGGAAGACCAAAGGAAAAGGACTTCTGATATTTCCCAGCAAACTATAGATACTTACATAATTTATCCTTTGAAAACAGACCTGTATTAAAAAAAAAGTGTGTCAAATGCTAATTAAAGATCTGGTCAGGAATGCTCTCAGATACTTTTTAGTTGTTTTTACTGGCTTGTTTGTTGAACAGAGGGAATAACTGAAAGGTTTGGGGGCTGGAAGGATAAAGAAACTATGCTTTCTGTGGATAATACTTCTCTGATTTGCTCTTGTCTACTAGACTTCAGATGTCAAAAGGAATTGAAGGACTGTGTGCCTTGCAAAAGCAAACCCTTTAGTGGCACAGGTTACACGGGTAAAAAAAAAAACAAAACCCAATGTGTGGTCTGCAACTTAACTTGGGACCACCACCACGAAGTATCATTCTTGATATATTGTTGTTCATATAATTCTCTTCTCTTGCTGTGTCTCCAAGACCATTTGCTTTGGCATGGTGGGGGTGGGTGTCTTTGCTCATAGGCAAAGTATTATGAAGTGTCACTATTCATTTGTTTGCAGGTTGTCTTTTTTCCAAGAGGCCTTCATCTCCTGGAAGGTAGTACATATTTATAAGGAGAATCTCTCAAAAATATCAGCCTTCTTACTTCTGTCTTCTAATAGTTACCTATTTATTGCATCAGTGGTTTGGTCAGCCCTGGGCACTGGGAGGTTAAATGCTTGAAACACTGTGTAGAAGAATATACAATTTTAAGCAACTGGTTAAATTTCATCTAAAATGTTCTTGAGATGGGGTTAGGCTGACTAGCTTTGACCATGTGAAATGTTAAATTGTGTCATGGTCTGCTAGAACATGAAAACTAATGGAATTGATAAAATTTGGAAAGGATAAGGGGTAACAACAACAAGTGTGCATTTCCTATTCCTTTGTATCCTATTAGTAGTGAAATGTGAGCTGTTGTTTAAAAAGGAATTTAGGGTAGGTCAGATCATGTGTAGTTACTGCAGGTAGATTCAGTGCTGCTTAATAGTAGATGATGGGGGAACAGTGAACTTCAGAAAACCCTTGGCTGCTTTCCTAAGCATTTAGACAGCTGAGTTACTGGACCATTGCTTGAGGCTGACTGTGCATCAGACCCAAGTGGGTGAAAAATTATTTCTTCAAGTTACTTCCAAGAAACTACACACTTTGCAGGACTCCCTGTTTCTTTCTGTACCAGGAAACTGCTAATTAACTTTTATTAGACTTTGCTAATGGTATCTAAATTATGAAGGGTCTTATTAGATTCAGTGGGCAACTTGGGCAATGAGACCAATGGGAATTTTCCTCTAAGAGAGGCCTGAGGCATTCAGAACTGAGGGACTCTTGGCAGGACATTGAGTGCAGGGCTTCATGCACTTCTGTATTTTTGAAAGCTAATGAAAGAAGTGAGCCTAGGAAGAGCTCCCAGGATCCCATCGCTTATTGGATTTGATTTGCCAGAAAATAAAGTTATAAGTGTTGATCCTGGGTCCATATATAAGAAAGGACATTTAGTTGAGGAGTTGAAGAGATGATGAGCACTCAGCTTAGGTGATTTGGCTCTGGGTGGAACTTGGAGATGCTGGTGGTTGTATAAAAATCTGCTTCTGGTGGCCAGCCGTGATGTAGCAATGAGTGTGCTCTCCATTAGCATCTGTTGTTTCACAAGAAAACAAATTGCTTCTTTGGCAAATGACATGGGTCCTCTGCCAAAGACAAAAGCTTTGTTCTATCTCAAAGCTGAGACATTGATGCATTTTTTTCTCATATGTAAAAAATTAGAATTCTTGATTTTTCTTTGCTTACATGGTCATTTCTAGCCACAGGGTTTGACATGGAAGGCTCTGTGGGACTAGACAGCTAAAACAAGGCCTTATTTATACCAGTCTCTGTTTATCTTTGCCTCTTTTTGGAAGATCATGGTGGTCCAATTAAGGTTTTTTGCCAAGATTGTGCAGTTCAACTTCTCATCCATGATATGAAAAGAATGAATAGTAAGGTGAGAGAAATCACCTCTGATGTGAATTTATGCAAGCAGACAAAACTAAAGCTGTCAGTGAAAAAAGATGCAGAAAAATCTCATGACAGTGCCTGACAATATAAAGTCAAATATAAATAATAGGTTCTCTGCTACTGACTCCTATCCTGCAGCTTTTTTATTCCCTAAGGAGCCAGTTCTGAAGAGAAGATACTAGTATAGTTTTTTAGCATCTCTTGCACATAATTTCCTTTGGTCTTGCAGCAAGGTTCACAAGATCCTACTCTTTTGGTGGAAGGAAAGAATGTTCTCTCTAGACCTAAAGCTAGCAACAAAGCATACACCAGCACACTGACACACTGTTATCAGCTGACCTGTCACTCAGGTCATATGCCTTCCCACAAGCTTTAAGGGCTAATATTTGCTGTGGCTTGAAATGTGACTTGTGAAAAGTTGTGTTTGATATCTCTGTTGCTGGCAGTACCATCATCTTGTGGCTGTTGCTAAGGCAAACATCAGCAAGAAAAAAAGGTGGGGTCAACCATAATTAACCATCTTCAGAAGGTAATGCTTTTAATGCTAGCATTGAAAGGAGAAGATGGGAGTGTTTGGCAGCACCATTCCCGATGATAGTGCTGCCAACACTAGCTCATGTAGTTGGGGAAATGCGCTCTTCTGTAAGCAGTTCAGAGGCTGCTGCGTTGCAAGAGAGCTCTCATGGCCTGAAACATGAGCCATGGTATTTGTATGCTTCTTTATGCATAGTCTAACCTTGATGTAAATGGCATGTGCATCTTTGTCTTGTTTTGGTTTTCTTCCTTCATCAGTGGCTATGAGGATATTTTGTTCAGGAAGTTTAAATAGAATCAAATGTTACTTTTTTTTAGTGCTAGAGCCTTGTCTTGCTGCAGATTTGCTAATGTCACTTTCTCTTGCTGATTGTTGTTGAGACTTTTGACCAGCTGCTGATAGACACAAATCTCTGTATGATTTGTTACAATGACTGGACTTAATTCAGAACAGAAATAGATGTCAAAGCATTGTTGTTTCCCTTGTTCCTTGTAAAGCCTGTAGAGCTTCAAATGCCCAAGAGCACGTATGGCTGCTAACCGAACAACATCCTGTTCGGATCCATCCTCCTCATTACTGATCACAAACCCTGTGGCTGCTGCTACCATGGTATGTTTCCTCCCCGTTCCACCCACTCCAGGCTGCTGCTGGTGGTCTCCAGCTCCATGCTTCCTTCATCAAAGACTGAAATGTCCATGTCACAGATGGTGTTAATAATAGCAGTTGTGTCTCCAACAGTGCTAATGGCCATGGGCTTCCTTTCATCCATCTCAAATATTTGAAATCCTCTTCTAGCATGGACCACGCCTTTTTCAGGCAGCTCAGTGGGGCAGATTTGGCTTATGTCAGAAATACTAGCAGGCATAGTGATGATGAAACAAAATAGTAATTGCAGTGCCCCATGGATTCCCTATCCCCTCTCTTTCCTCGCTACTAGCTGTGGAATGAGATACTAGTTACGAAGCAAGATCTTAAACTGCAGATACAGGAGTAGCCTATTGACTCTGTTAGCCCATCTGATGTGAGCTCAGAAACTTGTTTGAAAGTTTTGTTTGGAATATAAACACATTTCTAGGCTTTTTATGTGCTACAGAGAAAACCCTAAAAATGAATGGTGGGCAGCCTTTTTTAAGTGATGGTCACATCTTGATTTAGGAGCAAACTTCCATTTTCACCCTTTTTTACTGTTGTTCTGTTTCTCTGATCTATTTATCTCTCTAAAACACACCCTCTCTTCTTCCAGTGTGTGAAAATAGAAGTGGGAGGGTGGAGAAAATGGCTTACCCTTTCAGAAACAACAGCAAGTTTTAAAAGACTAAAACTCCTGTGATAAAGAAGGACCAATAAAGCCTGCAAGTCACTGAATACTCTAACTAAATCAGTAAATGCGACATACCTCTGTGCTGGTTCTGGCTTGGTGTGCAGCATTTTCAGCCATTATGGGAAAACATGAGAGAGTTCTTGGAGTTGTCTCATAGAAAACTGGGCCAGGAGTCAGCTGACCAAGATCTTATTTTAGGCTTTTCCTCTGCTCTGCTATATGTTCATATGGATGATTTTCTGCTTACTCTTGTCTGCACCTCCTGAATTCTGTCTGGTTTCATAGTCCCTGATCTACTTTCTGTTTTATTTTCTTGGGCTGCAGTTCTGGACACAGCTGACTGGCTGGGATGTGTAGGTTTTCAGGTGGTACCAAGATAGTATCACAGACTCCACAAGAATAACTTGAGACTACAATGCCCAAAGCACACTGGAATAAAATAACAGCAAAAATCCAACTAAATGAATGCCTTTTATCTTCTCATTTTTGGAGTGTTGTGTCCGTGGTTCAAATTTTATGGGACTTAATTATTTCTTATTGGAGAAGTGAGGTTTTTGAAAATTAGGAAATACCATTTGACTATTTCTGCAAACTTTGAAACTGCTGGAAGGTAAGTCTGTCAGATCTCAGCCTTAAGGAGAATTTTGATCTAAAAATATATTCAGAAATTTACCCCCTTTACTTTGTTTAATCTGGGCCCTGCATTGCATGCAATGTGTCTTTTCTTAATGCCTTTTTTTTTTTTTTATGCCTTGGAAAATAGGTTTCAAATGAGGAGGTGCTTTCTGAATGTTGATGGTAGATGCCAAGCTCAGTTTTGAAATAACGGCAAATTGACAAAGAATGAGTTTTCTATTTTGAATTGCAAACTGTTTACAGGAAAAGTAGTAGTAATGTTGTCAGTATTCCTTGTTGACTCTAAAACTTAACACAATCGGTAAATATTCTAGTAGAGGTGATTTTTACAGTGAGTTAAGAAAAGTGTGCTTGGGAGAGAAGTGTGAGGGGAGGTGGCATACAGAAAGATCCCACCAAAGCAGCGATGGGTTAGAGCAAAGTGTTCAAGAGCATTAAAAACAGTTTTCTCTTTACAAGAAGTTTGCAGCTATGCTCCTTGCAATGCAAAATGTCATTTCCCAGTAAACTGGGAGGTGAGGGAGAGGTTGGATAGAGCCACAGCAAGAGTAGAAAGATCTATCTGTAGGTATGTGTGAATACAAAGCTAATTCTGCAGTTCTTGCACTTACCTGGCTATCAAAGTCTTTGCTGTCTTTCTCCATGAGTTTCTAGGTTTATTGGTTTGCTTTAGATCTTCACATCTAGCATACAAGGTTTAGACCTATGGACGGAAGTACCAGATGGTGTAAAGAATGGAATTTCTTGACTAAGAATACCTTCCCAAGGAGACATGGTTCAAATCCTGAGTGTTAAAGTGCTGTCCCTCTGCAGGGGCTTCACTAGTGCTGTGAATCTCTGTGTTCCAGAATACCAGTCTTCGTGGGATTTCAGACTCATCTGTTACAAAAGGCAAATGACCCTGCTTTGAACTTCCTCCAAGTCTTCCCCTTGTTGCTCGAAAACCTTTATTCCAGCCAACTGAGCAACAGTTCAATCCCACCCCTTCTCCCTCAAATGCTGCTTTAGTCTCTGAAAACGCTTGTGTATCATATTAGACACAGTGTACATCAGGTAGCCTGAACCGAGTCTCACTGCTCCTGGCATTTCTGGCAGAAGGGATTCTTGACTGGTGTGGGAATAGTTGCCTGAGTTTTGCTGCTACTGAAGAAGGGATGCTTGGAGAGCTGCATCATAAGCAAAGCTTTCACAGCAAGGATGTGGAGTTTTCAGAGCCAGATGGCGAAGATTGCAAATCTCTGCAGGGTTTGCTTGGGAGAGGGAATGATGAAGGCATTTCTGTTAGCTCTCCTGGGTATATAGATTTAATAGAAGCAGCAGTGCTATTTCTCAGTCTGCGTCCACATCTTATTTCAGGCATTGACTCTGTTCCTGCTCTTTTTTTTTTTCCTTTTATTTTAAATTATTTCTGTGATCCAAAAAAATCCTCTATTCTTGTTCTTCCCGCTGTCTGTTGGTGTTTGTTTATTCTTCCTTTATGTGAGACAAAAGAGAGGGTATGCCTCAACTGAGCTATATTCCCATTTCCTTCACAGCTTCCCCCAAAGTATACTGGGAGATGAACATTTCCTTTCCCAAATGAGCGTCTGTGGCTTTCCTCCTCTTCTATATTTAGGTATCCCTATAGCATGTTCCTAGATCAAGCTCTTTTTAATCAACATCAAACACCACTAGGTCCATTGGAAAGGGCTTTTGTCTGAAAGTATTTAAATGACAGGATGGGAGCCTGTTTAGACCTTTATTTTATTAGGTCTTGCAAAATTTCTGATAACTGCAAAATGAAGAATCTCTACAAGTCCACTGTGAAACTACATCAATCCAGAACTTAATGAATTGTAATTAGTGGCATCGTAATGGACTCCATATGTTAGTAAGTCATTTAGGAAGAAATACAGTTGTTTGCCATTCTGCACAGCACTGATAAATTAGGATTCAAACCATACAAGCCTCTGTCTTCCATGGATCTCACAATATGTTTGTCAAGAGTGCACTAATAAGAAATGATGTGCAAAGCAGGATGCACAGAACTGTTCTGTCTTGTTTCTATGTTGCTTCTTTGTATGTGAGAGGATTGAGGACGTGCATGCCTGGTTCTGTGTTGCAGGAAGTTCAGACTATCTTGAGGCTGGGATAAAGAAGTGCTCAGACTATAGGTTACTTTCTATATTTCAGCACATCCTGGACTTGGAAAATAACTACTTCCCAGGGAGGGAAGTATTGTCTAATAGATTTGGTTGTCATGCCTGAAGGTGCTGTATAAATGACAAACAGACATATGTTTGTATAATCTTCATTACTTTTAACACAGCTCAATATAATTTCACAAAATGTTTCATTTATTTTTATTTCAAAGATTGTGACAGTTAGGATTGTGAAGTACAAGTTGCCATCTGCAATCAATTTATGATCTCTCCTTGGTGCAATTGTGGAAAAAAAAAAAAAAAACAACACAAAAAAACCCAAAACACTAAAGAGGAGGAAAAAAGAGAGAATTATTTGGAGTAAAAAGCATTGAAAAACAAGTAGAGTGTAGTAATAGCACATCTGTTTTCGTAAGAAATCATGGAACCTGGACTTTTTTTCAGTGTGGTATTTTACTACCACATGGCTTTAATCCTACATCTGGGCCTGTTGTTTTATGAAATATTTCCCACAGATGATGTCAATTATAATTTTTGTCCCACTCGTCAATTTACGGACTTTTGGAATAAGACAAAATGAAACAACCAGAAAAAGAACAACTTATGTGGTCTACTCTCTGACAAAATTATAGCTGTGTGATACACTTCTAAAATCAATAACTCTGTTAATGATTAGCAGAAAACATTGCTTAGTTTATGAGCAGAGATGTGGCCCACACTCACCAGATGTTTGGCTCTAAGTTGCATTCTTGTTTGCTGTGTATTTACCAGCAGATGTTCAGCAGTTTATTTAATACCTCTTGTATGAGCCAGTAGTAGGTCTAAGTCTGTGTGACATTTATAAGCCATCTGCCAGCAATACAGGTGGAATGCTTTTATGA
>VZTM01004876.1:716-34066 GCA_013400555.1 Jacana jacana | reverse complement strand
TTTTTTTTTTTCTTAATCTGCTCATGTCACTTCCAGTTAATTTCTTTATACTTAATCTTGAGGAACTATTTGTGTGGAAGTGAATCCCACTCCCCAGCTCTGAGGGGTTTAACGCTTCCCACTGGTATTTTCCAGTTCCGATAGCGCAGAACTTGCTCCAAGTGCAGTAGAATCAGGTAAGTGCACTAGAAGTGTGCAATGCACCAGTCCAGCCCTTCTCAGACAAACCATCATTTCAAATCAGTTTTGAAGTCTTGCTTGTCACTGATCTTACAGAAATGGGGTTGAATTGCATCCTGAAACAGAAAACCAAGTGATACACAGACTGTTTTAATTATGAACAAAGTTTGTAAAGCTAAGGAATTGCAATCTGATAAGGTTATGGGTTTTTTTTAGTTTTCATTGGAAGAGAAAAACGAGAGATGCAGTAATTTCTTGTCTTTGAGGTAATTTGTCAAATACATTAAATTAGAACAATGTTTTCTTTATCGCTTCATGGGTTTTGGTGTACCGGATTTTTATTATATTCAAATCTTTTGACTCATACAGATTGGAGATAAATACACATAATGGAATAGTGTTAACATACTATCTCAAGAACAAATAAGCGTTTCTTTTCATTTTCCTTTTGGATCCACAATTTTTCTTCTTTAATCCAGTAAAGTAACTGAAGAGAAATGTCTGCTTTTGTAAATATCTCATTTCTCTATCCCCAGAGTTTGTGTAATCCTGAAACAAGAGCTACCTCTTGTAAGAAATGGAATGACTAACAAATTACAATTATAATAAAACTATGCAGTACCAGGAAACATACTATATGATGTACTTGTTTTCCTGGGTCCCCAGGGCTTTTCTCTTAAAAAAGAAAAGAAAAATTAAAAAAACCCCAAACAACCAGAAAAAAAACCCTTTTTGCTTTGCAACCAAATAAAGAAGAAAAACATTGAGCTACATGTTGCTAAAATTAACAAAGTGCACTTAGCAGCTGATGACCTAAGCTATCCTTAGAAAAAACCCAAACCCAAACAAACAAAAAAGGCGAATGGCTGAGTAGCAAACTCCTGTCTGCATACTAATGGACTGGCCACAATGTGTCCTCTGGTTATCTCTGAAGCTCATCTTGCTCATCCTGGAGGGTGTTAATGGCCACTATCATGGAAATCTTTGCCCTCTCGATATAATTTGAGACTGAGTTCAACTCAGTTAGGTGGCTACAAACTCCTTTCAAACCCAGGGGAACACTGAAGCCTCCTTACAGCACCGAGAGACTAAAACAACAGACCAGGCTAATTTTTTTCTCCCTTTGGTACTCTGGATCCATGTCAAACTGCCCACGGTACGCCTTCAGATTCAATTTCTTTTTCTCCTTGCAATCACACCTCCCCTGTGCAGAAATCTTGCTCCTCATTTAAGCAGCTGTAGTGAATTCAGGACGTGTTTCTGTTTTGCAGAGGTGCCTTAGCTGCTCTCATCTTGCTGGGCAACTGGTTTGCAGAGTGGCTGCAGCTGCAGCACTTTTTCAAGTAGCAAGAAACAAAGCCAGGAACCCTCTATTCCCTGCCCCTTTTTCCTCTCTTTTTCAAGCTTAATCAAGCTTTCAAGCTTTTTCAAGCACTGCTGCTGGCTCCTGACGCCTGCTCTGCAAGTTGGTAGAGAAACTCATGCACGCTCCCCAAATGCAAGTGTCATACAAACCCACTACACACACAAGGGTAATTAGGGCTCTAATTTACATCAAATGAAATTGTATTCATGAGGAATTTTTTTTGTTTAAGCAGAAACATAACCTACAGACCATGCAGATTGCAAAAGTCACCTGCCCGGATGTATCTTAGCATCAGGAAAAAGCGAATAGACAGTGGGATAAAAAAACCCCGAAGTTATGAAAGATAGCTCTAAAAAAATAGATAAATAGAGAAATTAAAAGAGCAGCAGACCTGAAGCCATGAGCCTGGAAACCTCCCAGAGTTGCTTCCCCAAGTGTTAAGGGAGCAATAAACATAATTCTGCAAGACCCCCAAAACTGGTGAGCTCAGGCTGTAACTGGCCATTTCCCTGCAAAGTAATAGCTCCATCCAACCAGTAGCAGCACTTGGCACTTCTCAAACTCACCAAAGCATCTCCAAACAGCTGGCTAATTCAGAACCTGCAAACCTGCCTCATGTTAGCCATATATTTAACCTCTTTCATGAGAAAAGGTCTTGGAGTTTCCTGGTTTTCAATCACATCAGGAGCTTGATATGAACAAAGTTATAAAAAAAGGCTGCTCCTTTGATTCACGTCACAGAGATAATTCTTAGCCAAGTGAATAGTTTCTCTCAATACAAATGGCACTTCTCGTGCAAATTTAAAAAACAGGCCCCCTCCTGGGCAAAGCATCCTGAATTATGTTTTGGTAATTGTACAGAAGCAACTTGCTTCAGGATTTATAAGACCAATCATTAAAGGATATCTGAGTCTGCAGAGAGAAAAAGAATATACACTTCTAACCCTTGATTTTTTTGGTCAAGATCAGAATTTTAAAAAAACTCAAGGGTTTACATAAATATCCATCAATACACATAAACGAAAGACCTCGTGCAGTCATTTATATGTGGGTTTCTGCATTTGTTTCATTAGCATGGAGCTGGTTTTCTGCATTCCAGAAAGCTGTTAGGTTTTCATGGAAAATTTAGTGCTTCCTCCACACAGTTGACGGTTGGAGCTAAATATATGAGTGTGGCATCCCTGTCACCACAGTGCAAAGCAAAACATGCAGCTTCCTACCTTCCCTGTGCTTGATACCCAATACCTGATTTAAGCCTTAATCTTCCAGTGCCAAATCAGAGCGTCTCTTAGAGCAACTGTGTGGCAAATCTTCCATATGCGCAGTCTTTGCCACCGGAGGTCAACTATTAGTATACAGATCTATTATTAGATTTAATTAATTTTTAGAAATAATATTTTTGGATATGAGTATTCACAATTTATGAGCTGATATTTCAAACCCCTGAAGTAGCCCATTTGACATAGATCATAAAATACACAGTACATTTCTAGCTCGCAAGTGGAAGAGCATATGACTGAGAATAGATTTTGTGAAATGCCATATATACTAATTCGAAATTCACCCTCTATTAATATTCCCTAATTATTTAAAACTTGCTGTGTATGAATTTCCCTGCCAGCAAAATCATGGAACAGATGCAAAAGTGAAAACAAAAAAGGTGATGGCAGTTTCAAAGCAAAACCTTTTGAAATTCAAATCATCATTTGTGAAGATGGAGAAATAGATACATAAATCACAGTGTTTAACTGCCCTATAGATGGAGATAAGGAAAAAGGCAGAGAGGATGGTGACTTGTACTGTCTGAGAGACATGCAATAGCTTCGGAGTTGACACATACAGAGTCACAATTAGTGAAAAATGATGATGAAATGATGAAAAAGTTCATCGTTCCTGGTCTCTTTCCTAACGTTGTAAAATTGCTGCTTCTTCCTGCTGCGTGCACATAGAACACTGATATCCAATCACTGCTAATTAGTTTTGGTTTTCCATACATAGTTAATGCAAGAGGGCAATCAACTCCCTTCCAGTGTACTTAACTTTTTCAGTAGCACCAATATTACATAGCATTCATTTTAAATCTATAAAATGCATTGCAAATATCCTGTATCCTGGGATGACAAGAGAGACAGCCTATCTGATAAAAGTTTAAAAAAACCAACAACCCCAAAAACTGAAAAAAATCATGTTTCTGTAAACATTTAAACATGCACTTGCCTCTTTTCCACCAAAACAATTCTATTATGGATGCTTAGGGTGGTGTGGGAGAGATGCATCAGCCAAAACCCACCAGAGAAGGAAACCAAGAAGCAATAAATGAGCAGAGATACCACGCTGCAGCCTAAAACGTGCCACAGAAACAAATGATGAAAGAACCACAACACACAGGAGTCTTTTTACCCAAAAAGAGATCTTCACTTGTACTCCCGTGAATGTTTTGCGTGAACACGCATCTAAGTCTCCACGCTATAAATGCTTCGCGTGAGAGTCTACAAAGGGAGACACAACTCAAAGGTAGCACCACGGTTTGATTTGTGACGACAGGACTTAAGCGAGCAGCGGGGAGTCCAAAGGCGATGCTGGATTTACACAGATTTTCACACAATTTCACTCGCCCCTGCCCCTTACCCGCTGCCTGGCAGAGAGGATAACTGCAATCTGTATCTCTGCATTCGTAGCTCTTCGAATGCCCTTCTGTACATTTTCTTTTTTTTCATACAAAACCTACCGAACGCTTCTGTGCTACAAATGAGGCAGAACCTCCCTGTGCTGTTCCCCCAAGGCAATTCAGAACAAACTGGAAAACAGGTGAGCTGACCAAAACATGGGGAATTCAATTCCTGCATTTAACAGCTAGTATTTCCTTCGGTCATTGTTTATTCTTTTAATGCACACTTATTGATACACCCTCCAGAAATCTAAATCTACTGAGAGCTTTATGCATCCCATAGCGCAAATGAGCGTGAGAAATCCAGTGGTTGGAGGGTTTCTGGTAGCATTTACCCAATTAGCTGACAACTCACCATTCTGAAAAAGATTACAGAATATCCAATTCCCTGCCTGTATTAAACGTCTGACATCTCTAGGAGACCACTGGGAGATTAGGCAGTATCAGCCCTTCACCATAGATGGTGAAACTAAAACTCCAAGAGTGCCAAGCCAGTATTGTTAAGCCACTGTGTGCTCCCCAAAAATGACCTACCTTACCTGACAACTTCCCTCCAGGTGGCTTTGGGACAGTGCTGCATGCCCCCCCCCCCAGATTAACAGCCAAAACCATTCTCTTCTCCCCCATGAGGACTCTTGCAGTGCAGAAAACTCACTGCCAAGTCAAATTATGGTAAAGCAAATCACGCCCTGCTCTCCTCTGTCATGCAGCACTCTTGCTTCCCTAAGAAGGTCTAGTCCCTGATGGGTGCTGCTGCCCATCCTGGGTACCATCCTGTGCCTTGCTTGACCACCCCCGTCCCGGCACTCCAAGGACTTCGTCACCCCCAAGTTGCTCTCAGGAAAAGCTCCTTCCTGCTGCCCTGCAGAAAGGGCAGCCGGGACAACAAACTGCAGGCAGCTTTCTCTGTGCCACCCGCCTTTATTTACTCGTTCCAACGTGGAACCCAATGGCCATATTAAACTTCAGCAAAACCAATTAGGTTCTCTGTCACATGGCATAAATCACAAGTCATGCCATATAAAGAAACGCTATGAAATCAGCAGACAGGACAAAGGCAAACTCAAAGGTAGCAGCTGCGCTGGCCACCTGAAAACATCATTTTAATTTTGTTTATGCTTGGCTCTAGACTTGGCTACCTCTGGGAAGTGCTGGCTCAGTATGGAAATGTCACTGCTCTCCAGTCCCCGGTTTCTTTTGGTGTATGCTCTCCACAGACAAGCAGATACCCGTTCATTTAAAACACTTAATACAAATTAACCTTGTAACTGCAGTGGCTTATTCAGAAAAAAAGCCCCCAAACCCATTTGAAAGTGTAGCCCTATGCAGCCTGCAGATGTAAGGGACAACGTATTTTTATTTTAATATTCTTAAAGGTGAGCGTGAGGATTCACAGAATTATCCCTTTTTCCGGGCCGTAACCCACTGATATCCTACTCAGAAAATACTTCCATCATAAAAGGCCCCACATTTATCACTTTCTGGAGGGAATATAATAGTTTGTCTGAAGGACAACAGTTTCTTAATTATTCTACCATTTATCATCTATGTAACACATTCCCTTCCTTGTGGTCAATAGCCCTGTCAGGGAGACCCAGCTTAATTGAGTAGATATTGATGGTCTTTTTATTTAAACTGAGGCACGGGGAAGTATTTCTCAAGTAGTTGATGGCACTTGGGTGATTAACATCTCTGGGTGTCTTTCAAAATCCCATCATTAGTTTCTCTATATGGCTTAGTCCAACAGACTTCACCAGGATGGAATAAGGCGATGCGGACCTTGCCTTCAGAGCTATTATGAGGCCAAGTGCCAGGTCCTGCACTTGGGCCACAACAACCCCATGCATCGCTACAGGCTTGGGGCAGTGTGGCTGGAGAGCTGCCTGGCAGAAAAGGACCTGGGGGTGCTGGTCGACAGGCGGCTGAACATGAGCCAGCAGTGTGCCCAGGTGGCCAAGAAGGCCAATGGCATCCTGGCTTGCATAAAAAATAGTGTGACAGCAGCAGTAGGGAGGTGATTGTCCCCCTGTACTCAGCACTGGTGAGACCGCACCTTGAGTATTGTGTCCAGTCCCGGGCACCTCAGCACAAGATATCGAGGTGCTGGAACGAGTACAGAGGAGGCCAACAAAGCTGGTGAGAGGCCTGGAGAACAAGGCTTATGAGGATCGATTGAGGGAGTTGGGGTTGTTTAGTTTGAGNGTGATTCTATTCCTGTGCTCATGTGCTCATGCACACTTACCCTTTATTTCTTATGTGTGAGGACACTTGAAAATTAAATAAATACTCAGAAACACAGGCCTGTGGCAACTTTTATTAGCAGAGCTGATCGTTCATGTTGATTGCACAATACCAACTGAGTATCCCGATCTCCAGGTACCAACCTCTGTTTCTTTATTTCTCTGCCATCAAGTGTGCGTCCCCTCCAGACCACAACACAGAGCAGTTCTACCATGAATTTTGCAAGGACTTGCTTGCCAGTTTGCCTTGGCAGTGTTTTGCTGTGTTGTGCATCCTGCCTTGTACAGCAAAGGGTCTGGGGTACGTGCATCAGTCATCTTGATGTCACCTTCTGGTGCTGAATGAAGACCACGTGCCAAAACACTTTTATGTAATTAACCACCTCAGACTTACTTTACTTTGACCCTTAGCAAAGACAGAGGGAGTGATGCATTTTATAACCCCAAAACTGTAGGTTTAGCTAAAGAAAAATCTAAGACATACATCCCCCCTTTGTGCTACTACATACCCTTAGGGCTCCTGCCACCTTCCTGCCTGAGACTATTCCGTCCTCTAGTTTTACTACCCTGGCTTTCAGGGATACTGTCATTGTGCAGCCTCTCACCTGTCACTCCAATTAACTTTTTGTTCTTGCACCTAAGAGTTCCATATAAAAAGCAGAATAAATGTCCCCTGTGGAACTCCTTTTCTCATACCAGGTATCACCTCTTGCTTTAATGGAAAACACTTTGCGGAGGGTGTCACCCCGCTTTCCTGTCTTCCCTACACCAGGGCATTGGAAGGGAACTGTCAGGCTGTCTGCTGGAGGGCAACGAGCTCAGAAAAGCTGCCTGTTGCACAGGCAGAATCACAGACAGCCAGGGACACCACAGTGAAAGGTTCAACAGGGATCCAGTTCTCTGTCACCCCCTGATAACAGCAATGCATCCAGCTTTGCTTTCTGTCCTTGGAAGTATCTGACATAGGTGGACAAGTACTGGCATGAGCTATTGCATGCCTTACTCTCAACAATTAAATCAATACATCCTTAAAACTCTCTCTCATCTCACAGAGAAAAACTGGAAACATGGCAGTGTTTCCACGCTGTTTTGCAGCGCTGCCTGCTGAAACCCAAGCTGCACTGGAGTTGTTCCACAGTTAAGCTGTCCTGACTAAAGTAACAGGAGCAAATAATTAGCCAGCTTTTATTAAACCATGTTTTTTAGCATCATTTTCTACTCTCGCCTGGTCCTAAACAAGAGCCAGGGTGAGGGATGTCAGCGAACACCAGACTCAAGAGGCCAGTTAGCATCTGAATGTGTAAAGCACACTCTAAATTCCTCAGTATTATGTTCAGTGGCTCAGCTCCATCCGAGGTGCAGTTCTATTGACTGCAATAGCTCCTGGGGATTTACCCCAGGGATGTGTTTTGCTCACAAGGATTAACTCAGAAGGGAACTTTCTTCTGAAACAAATGAAATAAAAGAAATAGGGACATGGAAATCCTACTAGTGGTTCCTGCCATTATTGATTAACAGGCTAAAAGACAACCACTTTCTAATAATCTGTTCACTAAAATCTAACAGTTGCTTCTTTCCTAGTCCACATGGGCTCTCATCCATGGGTGAATGGGCAGCACATGAATCACCTCCAGCAGCAAGGGCTGTTCTAAGCTCTTCTTATTCAGCAGATTCCAGGGGGTCAAGATCAAAACCTCCAGGTAGTTCCAGGAGGAGATGTTTAATTCATAGAATCATAAAATGGTTTGGGTTGGAAAGGACCTTCAAGATCATCCAGTTCCAGCTGCCCTACCAGGGAGGTAGGGACACCTCCCACCAGACCATGTTGCTCCAAGCTGCATCCAGCCTGGTCTTGAACCCCTCCAGGGATGGGGCAGCCACAGCTTCTCTGGTCAATTCAGGGGACTGAAGTGAAGCTACGAGTGAGTTACTGCAGCATGGAATCTGCTACAACAGTTCAGAGCTATAACCTGTTAATCGACCATCCCCTCTGCAGGCCCAACCGATATTGTAATTGCGAGAAGTGAAACAGTTCGGTTTTCATTAACGTATACAGTATTTTTCCAGAAGTGGCATTTAGATTACGGAGTATCATCAGTAAAAATTTGCATAGATAACTGCAACCTTTTATGAAAAAGGGTGCTCTGCATTTTCAAAATGTCACAGAACAGCCCTTTAAAAAATAAGGAAAATAAAGTGACTAATAATGACTGTAAGCTTTCTTCATTATGCTGAAAATCAGCCTGCAAATACTTAAAACATCTGCTTTGGTCTATTACATTTATTTTCTGAACACATTTAGATATCCAGAAGATTTCTTAAAGGTTTTCCTTTGTGGAATAGAAGCTACCAAAAAACCCCACAACAATGTTTTACAAGATGGAAAGTGTAGCCACGTGCATTTAATTATAAGTTATGCATGTTATACACTTTAAAGTATGCACTTTCAAGCAGATCTTGGAACACTTTACATTGTTGATACTACTCAAAAATGAATATAAATGAAAATGTCACCATAAATAAAGGATTTTTTTGCCAGCCATTATTAATATTTAAAAGCTCTGTGTGGGGTTTTATTAACTCGAATGAGGACTCTTCTTTAAAACTTCATTTACATAAATTAAACCCTCCCTTGCTATTATAGATACTTTTCCTTTTTCTGCTTCGGTTGTCTGATTATCAAAAAGAAAAAAAAAAAAGAAAAAAAAAAGAAAAAAAAAAAGAAAAAAGGGGGTGAGGGGCTAGAGGGCAGACAGATTTCATGCAGACGAATTCTAATAGACCTTCCAGATATATAGCGTCTTGTTAAAAATTCATGCAGGCCAGAATACTAGAAGGTCAGAAAATGTCTTTGAAATTCTGCCAGAGCTCTTTTTGATAATTCATTCAGGTTTTAAAAGGGAAAATTCCTCATTAAAAAGGACCTAATGCTTATTAATTTATACTCCTAAAGCAGAGGCTGAATATTAAGCAGTGGACTCTGTTAATCCATTTATTAAATATCAAAGACCATATGTTTTCACCCTGTGTCCTTGCTTATTGATTAATTGCCTTAGACCTATATGGGTAAAAGCAGAAAAAAGTTCCTTCAAAAGGTAAGTCTCTAGACACTTTTCTTAACCTGATGGAAATGCATCACTCTTCTGTGTACCATATATCTTAAAGAACTAAATCCCCTCTGCCTTCAGGTACCAGTCTGTAATCTGCCGAATCTGGCCGAATAAAACTTCCCTTTGCCGAAAGTGCTGTTGTAGCACTGAGCTCTGCTTTCCTGGGGAACACATTATTGGGCATTAAGTACTAGCAAGGCTTCCCCATGTCCCAGAAACAAATGACAGCTTCTCTGCTCTGCACTGGGCCATAGCGAGGAACCAAGCATTTTCCCCACTCTCAATGCTATTGTCAAGCTCCCTTTTCAATTGTGGAGAGTTCCACGTACAGTTCAGATGGAGCACGATAGCTGGTCCACAGTTTGAGCTATAAAACCTGTAAATCAATTGTTTTTCACAGCTACCAAACAACTTCTGTTTTGCCCAGAATTCACATGTTACCAAAGCAAAAAGCAATAGAAACAAACAGGAGCATTGGAGTTGACAGCAAATCCATGTTTTACTGGAGTATTTTATTAGGATAAGGTTTGGTACTTGCACATCATCTACTTGCACTTAGAGCACCCTTCCCATATCTAAAGAGAGCCTACAGGAGAGCTGGAGAGGGACTCTTTGTCAGGGAGTGTAGTGATAGGACAAGGGGCAACGGTTTTACATTAGAAGAGGGGAGATTTAGATTAGGTATCAGGAAGAAATTCTTTACTGAGGGTGGTGAGACACTGTCCCAGATTGCCCAGAGAAGCTGTGGATGCTCCATCCCCGAAGAGGTTCAAGGCCAAGCTGGATGGGGCTTTGAGCAACCTGGTCCAGTAGGAGGTGTCCCTGCCCAGGGCAAGGGGTTGGAACTGGATGATCTTTAAGGTCCCTTCCAACTCTAACCATTATGTTATTCTATGATTTATTATATCACTTCTCAAATGAAAGAAGAAAAGAAGGATCATGGCCTGCATTCACTTTGTAGTAGTGTAAAAGATGACTCTTAGTGCTGGTGGTTCAAGAAGAGTCAAGCCTGAACTATGAACCTGTTGTGAATTCTAGTGTCCATAGCAGTCAAACGTCTATTTTCCCTTCTTATTAATAACTTCCCCCCTTTCCCAAAATTGAGGATAAGAACTAACCAAGCATGACCTCAGGTAAACTGAGAAGGTTATATCAAGTGTGATTACTGACATGGAGAAGCATAACACTGGACAGCAGAATGGCCTGAAGTGATTGAACCTCTCTGGGGAAAAAGGAAGAAAAAACTGCATGCGAGCAGGAAGCTAAACAGACCACCAGGAGCAATTATTATTAATACCTTCAAGGTCATAGAACAACATGGTGATACACAGTACCTTGTAGATAACACAAAATCCCATCAGGGTGAACGTGATAGCAGCAAGTGCTGGCACAGGCTCGCTTGGCAAACTCTTCCTCTGCCTGCAGAGAGGGAAAGCCCCTTGAGGAGTGAGTGCCATCGCTCTGCATCTGTGACTGTGTCAAGAATTGCTTGGTTACCAGGAAAGTGATTATTCTTTTTGCCTTTTGAAAATCAGGTGATGCTCATCTTGCTGCTAATTTTCAATTGCCTGCTAACACTGCTTAGAAGGCTGCAGAGCCTTTTTCTTATTTTCTTTCTTTCAAGTGCTTTAGTAGTCAGCAGACAACTAACGAGGTGGCAGATGAGTACTGGCAGAGTTGAAACAACATGTTGTATGGGCAAAAAAACCCCTGTGTAGCAACAAAGTGAGGAAAATACACAACAACATAAAAAAAAAAAGCCTGTAACAGAAAGAGAATGAGGGTACTTCAAATTGGCACAGTATAGAGGAGTTTGAGATGTTTCCCTTCTTGTACAAAGGGCTGCTGTGTGCAGTCACTGCTCCCTCTGCTAATTCTTGCTGCTCCCTCCGTTGTACCAGTACAACTATCTGTGTGACTGTGAAGTGAATCAGATCAGGGAATTGATCCAAGTGAAAAATAACCTAGGGGAAAAGAAGGGGATAAAGAAGGGAAAAAAAAAAGGGGAAAACTTAAAGCAGCTGCCAGTGGGGCCAAAAAGAAATGTCAGACAAGTCACAGCCTTACCAGGGTCTCTCCTGAGCCCATAATTTCACAACAGTTAGACTTGTCTTGTTTTCCACTCCTACAGCCTGGACAGACAGCAGAACACATGCCTGTTCCATCACATGGACATAGGTTAACAGTGGGGTTTGAACCTAAGGTCCAAAATACCAATATCAGGACTTGGGGATATAAACACACAAACACAAGGTGTTAGACCACAAATAGAGATCGACAGAGCATGGCAGCAAGCCTTCTCATTGCTGCCCTGTTTTAACCATTCTGATAGTTAAGGCATAGACTTATCTCAAGCTAGGAGTTCCAGCCATCTCTAAACCACAGCTTCAGAGAGTCTTCCCAACAGCAGAATATTCCAAAATAGAAACGAAAACACCCATCCCCGCGTGCACCATGACACTGTATTGCAAGTTAGGGAAGGAAGAAGTTGTCTGTGTCAAGAGACACATAGGAAACATTCAGAAATAACAATAAAGACATGTTAAAGGCAGAATATTTGCTATCTAACCCTCCCCCAATAAAAACAAAGCACAGATTCAGTTTCAATAAATGATTGAAAGGTCTCACTTCTTACCAAAAAGAGGTCCGCTCTACATGTTACTAACCTAATTCTACATGAATACAGCAAAGCCTCATCCTGTTTATAACGTCCAGTGACCATCACTTGCTCACCACAGCACGGGTAGATGAACTGTGGGATTTAGTGCACATTTTCTGCGCTCAGAAGACCATGCTGGACAGCCTGCCCCAAATACCCCAACCAGCACCACCGCCGTAACCGCAGGCCAAATGGTTTCCTTGTGAACGGAAACAATTTATTAGGAGAGGATCACACAGGATCTATTTCGGTGCCTGTCTCTATGGTTTAGATAACAATTCCTGATGATAATAAGCTCAGCCTTAAATGCACACATGCCATGATCACGCTGTGTAAGTTTAAAAATGCTACTTGTCTGCCTGCCTGTTTAGCTGGCAGTTTTACCCACCAGGAGCACAAATGATTTAAAACCCAGATGCTGAGCAATTTGAGATGCAGAAGCACCCTACAGCGAAGCAATTATTGCCTTGGAGGGTCTTATTATCCTCATCATGCCATGAATTCTACAAAAAGTAAACATGCCTTCATTGTTATATATTTCCTAAACTACAGTATTGTGAAAAAAAAAAAAAAAAGAAGTTTTGAAAGAAGTTTCTCATCCCTAAATACAAATCTCACCGATGTTTCTCCTTGCTTAGAGGGGCAATGGATGCCTGCTGTTTTCCTGTCATATTATATTGGATTCCACCCCACACCACCCTACCAACCCAAGCATGTTGTTGAGGCATGAGTTTTATATTCCAGGCTCTTTAGGAAGGAGGCTCTTTAGGGGAAGATGAGGAGGGAGCATCACACTCTATGTCACCGACCAACTGGAGCACAGGGAGCTCCACCCGGGAATGGATGAGGAGCCAATAAGAGTTTATGGGTCAGGATTGAAGGAAGTGCAGGGACAGGTGACATCACCTTGAGGGTCTGCTACAGGCCACCTGACCAGGAAAACTGAACAGATTAGGTTCTCTATAGACAAATAAGAGCAGCCCCACATTCACAAGCTCTGGTCCTTGTGGGGGACTCAACCATCCCAATATCTGTTGAGGAATACCACAGCAGGGCATATGCAAATCCAGGAGGTTCTTGAAATGCACTGCTCATAACTTCTTTCTCCAAGTTATAGAAGAGCTAAGGGAGAGGTGCTATGATGGACCTTGTTCTCACAAACAAGGAAGGGCTGGTGGAGAATATGAAGCTCAAGGGCAGCCTAGGCCACAGTGACCATTAAACGATGGAGTTTGAGATCCTTAGGGCAGTGAGGAGAGTGCACAGCACCCCAGTACCCTGGATTTCAGAAATGTGCTTGGCAGAGTACCATGGGATAAAGCCCTGGAGGGAAGAGGAGCCCAAGAAATCTGGTTAATATTCAAAGATCACCCTCTTCGAGCTCAGGAATGATGCATTCCAAGAAGGAAAAAGTCAGAAAAAACCAAACACCAGAAGGGATGCATGGATGAACATGGAGCTTCTAGACAAATTCAAACACAAAAAGAAAGCCAACAGAGGGTGGAAGCAAGGACAAGTAGCCAAGGAGGAATACAGAGGAATTGTCTAAACAATCAGAAATCAGGTTAGGAATGCTAAAGCCCAGATGGAGTTAAATCTGGCCAGAGACATCAAGGGCAAAAGAAAAACTTCTACAGGTATATCAGTGACAAAAGGAAGACTAGGGAAAATGTTGGCCCTCTATGAAAGGAAACAGGAGACCTGGTTACATGGGATATGGAGAAGGCTGAGGTATTCAATGGCTTTTTGCCTCAGTCTTCACCGGCAGGTGCTGTAGCCACACTACCCAAGTTGCAGAAAGCTAAGGTAGGGGCTGGGAGAATGAGGAACCACCTCCTGCAGGTGAAAATCAGGTTCGAGACCATCAGAAGAACCTGAAGGTGTACAAATCCATGAGACCTGATGAGATACATTTGCAGGTTCTGGGGGAACTGATAGGTGAAGCTGCCAAGCAACTATCCATCATATTTGAGATGTTGTGGCAGTCTGGTGAAGTTCCCACCAACTATAAAAAGGGGAAAAAAAGAAGACACAGGGAACTACAGGCTGGTCAGTCTCACTTCTGTGCCTAGCAAGATCGTGGATCCCAGCAGATCCTCCTGGGAATTATGCTGAGGCACATGGAAAATAAGGAGGTGATTGGTGACAGCCAACATGGCTTCAGTAATTGTGTCTGACAAATTTTGTGGCCTTCTACAATGGCATTACAACACGGGTCGATAAAGGAAGAGCAACTAACACTACCTACCTGGATATTTACAGCACGGCGAGGATGTAGATTAACAAAATGGGGCATTAATTGGGCAGGAATGTACAGACTGCCTTCCAAAAAACTGCAGTGCCCCATATCATTTCTCAAATGATATTCAAAATCTTTGCCGAGTCATCTGAGAACTTCGAAACTTAATGATTAATTGACAGTCTTGTTTAGTCTTTACATTGATTACTCTGTGTCCTTCTGTGCAGTGCATAAAGGACAGCCACAGACGTTTGGACTACATTGTTTATTTTAGAATACAAGTAGCCAGTAAAGGAAAATGCTAAAGTAACAGCTCTGTTACTCTGGGTCTCTTGAGCTTGGAGAAGAGGAGACTGAGGGGTGACCTCAATGTTTATAAATATGTAAAGAGTGAGTGTCAGGAGGATGGAGCCAGCCTCTTCTCAGTGACATCCAATGATAGAACAAGGGACAATGGGTGCAAGCTGGAACAGAGGAGATTCCACTTAAATATGAGGAAAAACTTCTTCAGGGTGAGGAAACACTGGCAGAGGCTGCCCAGGGAGGTTGTGGAGTCTCCTTCTCTGGAGATATTCAAAAACCGCCTGGAGGCGTTCTTGTGTGACCTGCTCTGGGTGTTCCTACTCTGGCAGGGGATTGGACTGGATGAGCTTTCAAGGTCCCTTCCAATCCCTGAGATTCTGTGATTCTGTATGAGGCAGCACTGCTGCGCAAACGGCATCGAACCAAACTCTTACTCACTTCTACTTTCAGCAACCACCTGCTCACCACATTCTTATGACTAAAATGGCACAGAATAAAGGAAAAGACAGCAAACACACTAGCTTGTGTCCGGAGTAGGCAGTACAATAGGTAATATTTACAGTAGTTTATTATATCTGCATTTTAGATTAAACTGAGGCATCCAAGGATATTTGGTGTTTGGGTTGGTGGTTTTTGGTTTGTTTTCACACACACTTCCCCCCCGAAGTACAGAATAAGGTCTGGAAAAATCACAGAGAACATTTCTTTTTCTGAGAGGACACAGACTTATAAGGCCAATTTTGTAGATGCACACCCCTAATCATGATGCTGTTATATATCTTGGTTACTGCAGCCACTGCGGGGTTGGCTTCAGTTCTTACTGTTATTTCATTAAACAGGGTAGTCACAACCAGGAGTGAAAATGCAATAGCTATGAAGATGACTCACTACAAAAGGTAGAAAACATGATTCCAAGTTTCTGATGCATAAGCTAACTCTGGCACAGAGTTGGGCAGGTTCAGCTGAAAGAGCAGAATACTGCACCTAGAATACAGTATGGCAGAGGCAATTCTTCATTTGGGAATTCCTCCGGGAAACGTCAGCTGCAATTCTGTCGTACAAAACGAGGAGCCTAACTGGTTACATCTCAATTAAATGGGTTTCAACTCTGAATTCTCAAATAGATCGGATGTGTTTTTCACAAAGCAGCAATTCTACAAGAACATTTGCTTACTTGCACCTGAAGCTCCAAGTTGTGACACCCATTAGCTGGTACTCTCCAGATGCAGGAACTGGGCTCCGTAGGTTTCGCGGCAGCACAAAGGCAAGTGCCCCAAGTCCAGCAGCTCATTGTCCCGTGCCGCTGGCTCAGGCTTCCAGTGTGAACCTGTAGTAGAAAAAAATGTCTAAGATCATACAATATTTTACACATTACAACCTAATGCATAAAACAATGTAGTTCACAGTCAATTCTGCATTTCAAATATGGCCAGTTTCTCATCAGCTGAATCCCAAGATCAGCCAAGTCCCCCACTTGATCAGAATCAACAAAATGACTAAAAAGAAAGCATACAGAGCATTTTATTTCTCGAGTGAAGCAAATGATGTAGTTCACCAGGCACATTCATCATGACCAGGGAAGGAAGATGGATGGCAGGAGCACTCTCCAGAATGCTCTGCTTCTGCTGTGCAGTTGCAGCATATTCTGCTTTATCAAGATATTTAGCTCCTAACAAATGCCCAACAAGGACCAAATCAGTCCTGTAATTAGAGTTAATGGTTTCTGTTGATGTCAGCAATGCCATTGCAGAGCAGGAATATTATTGTAATTTAATTTTGAAGAAGTCAGAACCAAAATTGATGTTGGCTGCTCTGCAGCAATCGCAAGAATGTAACATCCTTTACTTCCAGACGTCCTACCGCATGCACGCGTGGGCATCACACAATGCGGGTTCAATAAGCACTAGTGTACAAAGAAGGAACAGCGTAAGTTATTAACTGTCTGGATAACACCAACTAGCTTTTATAGGTCAGAAAACAGACCAACAGAAAAAGATCTCATGAAAGACCTTGTAACTTTTTCCTAAATGTCCTCTTTCACATTCAGCCTGAATTGCCCCAAGCCTGTCTCCAAGCTTGAGATCATTTAGGGCCGTTCCTCAGGAAATTAATGCAAGAGAACACAGTAGCATGCTTACTGAGTTTGTTTTTTCACATACACATGCCTAACTGAATTGTTAGTCCTTTTAAAAAGGAGAGTTGAAGCACAGAGTTACTCAGTAGGTTCCCCCCACTCACAAGTGAAGTCACCCGACAGCCAGGGTACCAAGGCTTGACTTTCGCGCTACCCATCGTGCCCACATGCCCATCCGCTAGACCTGGTGGTAGCACATGCACCATCTGTGTTTAGCGCAAGAGAGAGAGACTCAATGGTTTTACAGAAGTTTAAAAAACTCACAGGGGGGCAGACCTTACTGTCCTCAAGGTAAGAGCCATGTATTTTTTGTTTCTTCATGCTCCTACGGTCAATCACTTATCTCCTACCAGAGGCAGGATGTACAGGTTAAATTCTTTTTGTGTAGTGGCTCCAATCCACTCATGGACAACTGTGGAATTATTTATCATTTATAGACCCTTCTTGAGGTAATTTATTCACAACTTTCCACTGTTTGCATCTGTGATTAATTTGGTCCAATGCATCTTGCTGCTATTGCTGTTGATTTATTGTCAGCTCAGGCTTATAGGTATAGCAATTGATTTGTCTTAGCTCTTCTCTGTCTTTCATGCCCTAATTTTCAATTAATGCCTATTCATTAGCGCTTTCGTTCCATTAAAAATCCACAGCCTTTTCTGTTGGTGACTATTATTGGCCTGCAATAACAAAGGCTCTGCTTTTTACACGTCAGACAGGCCTGATTTTGTATTACTACTGGCAGCAATAACTAAGCACGTGCCACCACCTTTGTCCTACTGATGGATGTCGTATCACACGTAGAAGGCAGGGATGAAATGGGAAAGTTAAAGTGAGGGAGAAAGGGAGGTACTCTCTGATTAATACCTACACATAATAAAGAGTCCTACAATGCAACAGAAAGAGTGGACCTTCGCATCCATCTACCATTATCTTTGGCAGAAGCTTTAGTACAGATCTGCCATTTTCCTCCCTCTATTCCCATTTCTGTTTAATTGCAAGCATAGATTATGTGCAGCACACTTTCCTGAATACTGTGTAGAGAACAAAAGCTAATGAAAGCTAGATGAGAGCGCTCACAAAAAAAAACCCAACCCAACCAAAAACAGCAGAGGAAAAAATTGCATAGTAAGAATAAAGCCATCTGTTTAGGAAAGTAAAAAGAACTAAATCCCTCAATGGCTCAGTCTCATAGTTGAATTGATGTACATTAGCTACCCTTGTCCATTTCTACTCCTTGCAGCAAACATACAGGTAAATGTAAAGGTTTCTAACATTGAAGTTTGGGAGAGCTAAATGACACAATACTTTCTGCAGGCTAAGAATACCTATTCTGGGCAGTTACTGTGGGCAAGCTATAGTGCATGGTAACTTTTTGAACAAGAGAAACCTTAATCTGAGCCTGACCTGTTAAATTTACTCAATACAAAAAGTTTTAAACATTTTTTTTTCTGCAGAAAAAAAACCAAACATTACTGGATCCTGAAAGGAAAGAGGTTCAAGGACTCTTTCAACAGGTCACCAGATGGAGCGGTGACTCTCAGAGCCAGGGCTGCGCTGCATTCTCAACACGGTCAACCGAAAGGGACAGCTGAACGATAGATGCCTTGGCTGAGCAACAAGATGAGCTGTTGTTCTCTCAGAAGATCAACAAAAGACCATCAGGCATTCTCTGTCAGTAGGAGCTACATGACCAAAATGCAGTTTAAGATGTTAATCAGAAAATGGAACAATAAACTAAAGCACAAGCGGTTCCTTTCAGTCTTGCTGTCACTGCAACCCATAAGAGTTGTGCCACTGATCTCAAGAGCAAAATCAGGTAATTATAGTGCTTGTGCCTTACAGAACTCTCTACCTTGACTAACAAAAGTTCTCAAAGTGAAGCACTTCAGGGACCGCTCAACAGTCTCCTCCTACAAAAGAATTTATTTTATAGCTATGGACTTTCTTTGATTAAAAAAAAAAACCAAACCAAAACGAAAAACCCCAAGCCATTAAAATTAAAGAGTTGAAAACAAACATTTCAAGGGCCTTCAATCGTGTTATACTGGTCTAAAAAACTAACAGAAAAATTACCTATATTAAATTATAGCATTATTGCTATCTTACTTATAGCCCTGCAGATAGAAATGCCTTTTTACATTTTTGTTTTAATTATTATTCTATAAAGGACCTTACTCAGAGCAGCCTTTAAGCATAAAAGATTCTCTTAAGGTTAAGAATAAGTCTCATTGACCTGAATGGAAACTAAAGAGATTTCTCAAGTTAACTGTGATGTTAAACACTCCCTTAAATCAGTAGTTTATGAAGCACTGCCTCTGTTCAGTGATTTTTTCTTTTATGAGTGTTACTCTGGAGTCTTCCAAGATGCATACAGGCACCTATGTTTCAGCATATACATTAGCCATAACAGAACATTTAGAACCTGGAACAGCCTAAAAGGTTAAAAAAAATTCAGGGCAACCTGGTACCAGAAAACCTGTAGTGTAGGTAAACTGGCTTTATTGATGTGAGGATATTTAAGAAAAACTTTACTCAAGATGGGGCTAAATAGTGCCATTGGCAGCACAGAGACATTCCTGTGCTTTTCATTTTGCCAATCTCAGGTAAAGACAAAAGCCGGTGTTTGAGATGATAAATCCAAGAAAATAAGCGAATGTTTTTATTTTCATTTTAATTATAGGCAATTTGAACATTTTATCTACTCGGGGACTATGCAGCACAGCCGTATTATGGCTGTCCTTGAATTTGCCTCTCCTGCCAAATAAGAACCGATGAATGCACAAAGATTGAATGGAGCTATGGTAAAATTTCTGGTAAAGTCATAAGAAAAAGCAGATAATGGTCTCGCATAACTGGATAGTACATACACCCAGAAGCAGAAAAACCTGGAAACCAGAGATATCTCACTGGGAGGCCGAATTTTGGACTGAAGTTACAGAAGGATTCCAGTGAAGACAGCAATTTCTAGGTTCAATGCCGTGTTGCATGTGGATACATCCAAAAACCTTCCTTAGCTATAAAATACATGTCAGAATAACCTGCACAAAATTATGACTCTGGTAGAAAGGGATGAAGTGTGGGTAAGTGTTCATAAATCAGATGTCAAACAGAAAATTAAAATTGTAAATTTTCAACTGGCATGTTCTGGATTTACAAAAGCTATTAAAATACAGCCAGCTCTCTCCACTGAGCTGGTTTAACTTGGTACCATTAAAGAAAGGAAGAAATGATGCAAGTACATTTCCCTTTAGGATTTGTTTAAACTTATAGAGTGACCTCTCCATCTAAGTCTTTATATTCATGATTTCCTACAAAATTCCTGAATTTCTCATTACTACAAGTATGAATATGAAAATAAATAGTAATATCCCCAAAAGCGTTTCAGACCTGATGTAATGATTCCTATGGAACCATTAAGTTTCATCATTTCCATAAATTCAGTCTCCATGCAATGAGCTCTTTATGAAAGGCCATTTAATTGCCTGATAGGATATAATGGCTCCTTTGCATCAATAATAAAGTCAATAATCTGCATTTTTTTAAACCTCTCTAAATATCCATTGACACAATAGGCTGTTGCAGTCCTAAGTCCTTCAGGCCCATCAGACCACCAATATAAAAGGTCTAAAGCTATTAAATATACATTTAACATGATAGAATGTTATGAGTCTATCGGAGGTCAATGCTGTAAAATTATGCCTCTAAAAATCCTCCTCAGAAAGTAATTTATGGCATAGAATATGTTTATAAAAAGTCCCTGACTACAGATTTATGTGATTTTATGTGAAGACTGCAACTGAATATGCTCAGGGACCAGTCCTGCGAACGCTTTCCGTGAAGTTCAGAGCTTAGTACTCTACAGAATCCCTCCTGGAGTCAACTGAAATACTCCCAAGAGTAAAGTTACTCATAGTCGTAAGTATTTGTAGCCTCCTGCCCTTAAACTTGTTTCCCCAGCTCTGCCTCCGATTCACCGTGTGATCTAGCAAGTCGTTTGATTAGTTGTGCTTATCTGAGAGAAAGGGAACCATTTAATGGGTAACCAGTAATATAAACTGCCTGCTTGTGATACACTGGAATGCATGGCGTTATCAGTACTAACTGATTCTATTTGTGCAGCTCCACTTTTAATTATCAGCCATGTCAGTGGCAGTGACCAATTAAAGAAAGAAAAACGTTCTCAGATCGAACAAGATATTGAAATCTCTTTGGGCCATACCTCATATTGGAGAGAAGAATGAAATGAATGAATTTAATCTGGCCACATCTTCCCACTGTAACTGCAGAGGATTTACATACATTTCTAGGGTTTTCACCCATTCCCAAGTCAAATTCTTCCGTGATACATTAATTTGAAAAGGACTGAGGCCCATCTGCATGGCTGTGCCACCACGTTAGCAGGTAGATATTCAGGATAGCAGAATGATAGATTTTTGAGCTCACTTCAAGCATATACAAACATACACGTTTTCCTTCTATTTCTATATACCTGTCTTGAACCTTATTACTGTGCTGTGAGTACGTAGGTGACAATTAATGAAGGTCTGCCAAAGAAAAGAAAGAACGTCAGCATTTCACATTCCAGGAGCGAGCTCTTCCTAATGGAGAAAATCTGCAGTCAATCTCGCTTATTCTGGAGTCCTTACTATGTCATTTGATGTCCTACATTTCGGGGGAGGGGGGGCTGATGTTGGCAACAAGAAGAATATCACATGCAGCCAGGTGGAGATGAGCCAAGTCTTGGTTAGAACACGAAAATGAGATTTTGATATCAGGGTTACAAACACTTTGAACTTCTAATTTTAAATGAAGTTGAACATTTCAATGAGTATGACTATTTTCCTTCCCAAAATAATACAACTTTTCCCCCATTGCTAACAAGAAATAAGAGGTTTTGGAAAACTAATGCTGCAGACCTTAAGAGTAGACTTTATTTCAGAATAGACAAAAATCTTGAGGTGTGGGACACAGACACAATTCTATTGACTGATTTACAGTACGGCACCTAGACTATTCTGTCCGGCGCTGACATCCCTACAGCTGAGGTGGGATAACTATTATCACTGAAAGAAGTGCTGTCCTGTAGTCCAGCCTTCATAAAATGACTCTTTCATCCCTTCTGCTGAGCCTCTTCTACACTGAATTTTATGGAAGACCCATCTAATCTATGCCCTCCCCCCAAAAAAATCTCCAGTCTTTCTATATTCATAGCTTGTCTTTCCCCTCAAAGCTGTTAGCAAAGCCCTGAGTGGATTCATCATAAAATGCAACATATTACCATAAGCTAGGAAAGGATTTTCAAAGAATTGTGCTACCAGCTGATAAAGGATTTGGGAGACTGTAAATCTTGCATTATTTATGTAATACACTGTACACGAGAAGCCGGGTTAACATACAGTTCAGCATGGGCATATACCGAAATGAAATCTTTGCCTTTAGGTAAAGACAAGAACTAAAGGGAGACATTCAGGAATTAAATTGCTCCAGTCACAAGCCACCATCTATTAGGAGCAGCAGTACAAAATCTCACAACAGCAAACAAAACTTAAAAAAAACCCCAAACAACATAACCACCAAACCATAATTTGCTTTTAAATGAAAGGCAAACACCAAACGAGTTTCTTAGTAATGTGAGTCCAACCATCTAGCTGTAAAGACATTGCTGTGGATGACAGCAGAAGTTATTGAGCTCACTTCAAGTCCCAAAATTTTCTTCTGGCTCTACTTTGAGGGGGGAAGCTGTAGAGGAAAGGGATTTTCAATTATTGAAGACTTAGCATGTGGTTGGCCAGCAATCAGGATAACCTCGGATCTAACCGCTGTGCTAGGAACTATGCCCAAATGTGCCCCAGACCTCAGACACGTCACTGACTGCACATTCACAATAAAGAAGGGGACCCCAGAGCACTTGTTAAAGCGACACTCAAAGTCCCTATAATTTTTTCTATGAACTCTGCTGTACTGTGAACATAGATCTCCATGGATCCACGTGAAGGACTGAACTCCAGCCTTGGACACCTGAGCCTTGGAATATATTCAGTGCCAGATGCAATGAGCCTTCTGGTAACCAGATTTTGTGCAGTGACCAGGAGGAAAAACCCCAGTACGAGCTGAAGACACAGGCTCCTCCCTGCGAACCCAGACCCTGGAAGTTAGAGGAGCTATTCCTTCAAGAAACTGAAACAGGAGCAAGTAACAACTTCTTTAACATGATCTTGTTGAAATTTAAAGAAGTTCCTCCCACAAAATGGACCCTCCCTTTAGGGAGAAAGGGATTTATGCCTGCACCAGGTAGGAGAAATTAAGGGCAGCGCTAAACAACAGGAGGAAAAAAGAAACAACTCCCAGCACCACGGGGGCTCTCGGAATTTCTGAACTTCCATGCATTTTGGGGGGCAGAAATGGTCTGTGAAAACAGGGCACAGCAAATAGCACAGTACACAACCAATTCCTTGGCACTGTTTACGTGATCCCTGGGTAGAGTTTTCTCCTTTCATATCTTTCTGGAGCCCTGTACTCATTTCATATATACACTGTTACAAAGAAGCTAAGGAAGAAATCTATATTTCGCTGCTGTACTATTCGGCAGTGTTGGAGTATGGATTTTTTTCCCCCATGGTATTTACAACACCTAGAACTTCATGGAAAGCCAAGTCAGGAATAAAATAAATATGGGGCTCGATTCTTCTTTTTACTTGCATTGATAAAACAAGAAGTGTAATTCCTTTGACTTCAGACAAGTTGTTCCTCATTTACGTTGACATAAAAGGGAAGTGAACTACTATTCTCATAATCAGAAGCATCTGTATTGACAGCTGGCGTGTAAAAGAACTCAATAGTGCAGGACAATCGTATCTCACAAATCTGAAGATAAGAAATGCAGTACGCAGGAATGTGTCAGATTTTGCTGTCTTTCCCAGCCAGGATTTCAGAGTTCAGCATAGCCATGGATCAGCACTGCCAGCGTAGCACTGGCCTCGCTACCTGTGATGTGGGCACTTCCCTGCTCTGGCCACAACTCCTCTGTTCTCTGGGAACAAAGATCTCTTAGTCTGCTCTGATGTAAATTATGATTTACATCGATTAATTGTGCAGTAGCTTGGGGAAAAAAAGGTTTAGTTTCATAAGAAGCAGAACTAGATCGGAAAACATTTTCAACACAGCAGAGTTTTGTCAGGAAATGCCACTGACTAAACCCAAAATGTTTTGCCTGATGTTTCTCTCTTTCTGAGATTCACACATATATTGTCGCTCGAATTCCTGACAGGCTGTTGGAGAGCCCAACGCTTCCACAGCATGTAACACCAGGGGATGAACTAAACACGTGCTCACACCTTCACTGCGATAGAGCAGACAGATTGAAGTTACCCACACCACGGTGCCAAACTGCACGGGGACACCAGGACAGAGGACCTGGGACCTTTAGCCTTAGAGTAAGTGCAAGATACAGATATTCATACGTACAGAAGCTGTAAAATATACTTTGAATAATTTACAAGAGCTTATAAATAATCCCACATGACAAGGCTTATGTTATGGTACACATGTGCTGAGTTATTTATATAGAAACATCCTACAGTAAAACACAGCAGAACTGACAAACAAGCTGAGATTTCTCACAAACAGCAAAACAATCCTACGTGCAAATAGCAACAGTCTGGTTTGAGCTCAGTAATAATGTGTCAGAAAGCTCCCTCCTCTCAGATTATTTTTCTTTTTAATAAAAAAAATTAAGCAATTCTGAAAATTTTCAGGTTTTCCTTAACACAACATCAGGTTTCTGGGATGAAATGAAGTCCCCAAGGCCCACAGCTGAAAAGGATCTCAGTTCTGCATAGCATCTTTTGGGGATTCTGGGGTACTCAGAGGGTACTTTCCAGGTTCCTGGGTCAAAGGTAGCAAAAAGGGGAATCTTCATGAAATTAGCACAGGTGGTGCTTGTTTCAGATCAAGGGCTGAGCATCAGCTGTGTCTAGAAACCCTCAAAGTTGGAGCTTTTCAGAAGAAAATACTTTGTTTTAATAACAAGCCCCTCTATAATCACAACCATTTCATTAACAGTAGGCTGCATCACGCCTGCTGCCTTCATCTTCATTTAATACAGCAGGAATATCGAGTACATTTTTACTGTCAGCTCCTTGGAAAGTTCTGGGTTTGATTAACAGCTTTTTCTCCTTCACTGTTTTTTTGATACACTTGTAGTCTAACTCTGTTTACTTATTGGGAACCCTTTGGAACTAAAATAGCTGAAAGTATTACCTCTGATAAGAGTATATTTTAGTTGATGATTAAAAACAAATAAATATCTTATTTAGAGACTAGCTTCCTTTATTCTTTTTTTTTCCTCATAGGTAAACCCTAATATAAAGAGTTCGTTGTTGTTGGTTTGGTTTGGTTGTAAAATGCCATTTCCACTACAGCCTGCAAATACAATTATCCCTGTTGCAAAAGTTAAAACGTTCTGACACAAGTGGAAACCTACGAAAGTGTCTGTTCTGAACCCATTTTTAGAGAGTAACTGCTCAAATGAAAATCCCCAGCATTTAAATTATACAGACAGCCGTCAGGGTGCAGTATTCAGATTACATTAGCTGTAGTACACGCACAGCTACATCTCTGTGCTCTTGCTGCAGCAGAATGGTAGCATGGGACCCTCCAGCTGTATAAAGTAACCATGAATTGTTAAAAACAGATGTTAATTCTGCTTGCTGTCCTCTACAGCCACGACAAAGATTTAAATACTTTATTTTGTTGCTAAAAAAAGGTGGGGTTAGTTGCTATTTTCATCCTCTTTAACCAATCACTGCAGGAATATATCCAGAGACAGTAACAAATTCAGCAAAATCCTCAGCAATTTCAGTAGGTGGCACTGATTTGGGCCTGCATTCAAACTCCCCGATTTTCCACGTGAGCTGACAAACCAGATGGCCCCAGACTTGGCCTCTGCTTTAGGTCTGCCCTTGCCTGAAGCCATCACTAGTGCTCAGCCTTTGCACTTACTCTCTGGATAAGCATCCAACCTCTGAAGCAAGCAAATATTTAGATTCCTGTAAGTATCTGCCAAGTCATACAAACACAGTGCTCCCAGACTTGACTTTCACATATACATATCGATCTGTGAGCAGTGCTACCTACTGTGACACAGAAACACGCAGACCTGTACATACATAGCACAGGTGAAAGGCGTGAGCCGTGTCCTGCACGGCTCTTCACGTGCGCTTGCATTCGCACAGCCAGAATGGGCTAAGTTTGGTTATCAGTGGGAAACAACCAGGATACAGGAGTGAAAATGAGTAGATCCAGTTCTCAGAGAACCCAAGTGAGAGAAAGAGAGTACCATTTTAAAAAGGAGAATATGCTATTTGTCTCTTTAGAGGTAGTTCTGCAAAATACAGGATGTGGAAGCATCTTGCCTGGGTCTAATTTTAACAGGAATCATACTACAAGTGACAGCTTCTAACCCAGTTCCTAATCCAGTTTTCTATCTATTCTCTTCCCCAAGAGTCTCTTCCAACCAAAATGATTCTATGAATCTATGATTCTTCTCTGCTTCATGCCAAAGTCCTGCCTCTGCTGCCAGCTCTGGTTCTGCAATGCAAGGCTGGCATTACAATTAAAAAGGTATAGATTTAAATTACTTGTAGCTGCTAATATTTCACTGAATAAGAAAATAACTTCAGAGATTACCACAAGATCTGAAATCCTGGATATAACATCCTATCAGGTGCACTCATAATTTCTGCATGCCTAAATCTAGTTTATTTTTTTCCCAATAAGCCACTGTGAATCATTCGAGTAGCTGAGTTCTACATCCCATAATTCATTATGATTCATGCAAGAAACATTCAAAAATCAACAGGAATGGCTCTTGAGCCATTAGAATGAAGATCTGTTAGACAACTAAGACACTGGATATTCAAGTTATTGGAAAATACAGTAACAACCCACCTTCCACTTCAGCATGGGAGGAACACAGATGCTGGAAAGTCCTATCATACCATAGATTCTCTCTTGAACTTTCCCAGACTGCTTAATTTCTGAAGCTCAAATTATGCATTTACTGTTACCTCTAACGAATGCTATGTACAACTCAGACTATTCCTGCTCTCTAGTTGTATGACACACTAGTGGCTGCAACTGATTTGGTATTAGTCTTGCGTACTTGCATCCTTTAGCAGGTTGCACTGAGCATCATAAGTACCAGCCAGTGGATATGTAGACTTCAAAAAGCAGAGTTGAACTGGCTTTGCACGAGATAATTGTTATATTCCTTCACTACATTGTTTTCTTGGAATATTTTATCTACATTACTTTTAATTTTTCATGAACAATTTAATAACAATTTTCTGGAACGTGTTTTCACGTGTTCATTTGTTTCAGAATGAGACAGATATAGGACCCAACAAGTCTTTCTCTACTAATAACAGACTGGAACCAACGTGAAGAAGTAACGGGCAGCTCAAATGATGTGTGCAAAACAAACTTATGAAACCAGTGAAAAAAGAAAAGTTCAGGATGAAATTTGAAGGACAGGATAATATGCGAGGTGGGACTGCATAGAATAGACAGAGGTCCCTCACAAAAGCATATAACATTTGCCATGGAGGTCAAAAGCAGCTACAGTGGAAGCCAGAACTGGGGGAGCCCATAGAAAGCCTGCGTGGCCAGATTTGAGAGGCACCGAGCGGCTGTGGCTCCCGCTTTTAGGATGTGCCAGTGGACTAGGCTGCCCTTTATAGCCACTAGTTTAGTTGCTGGATTATTAGCTTCCTAAAGCTAAAGTTTCTCCAGGTTTTCATATTATTGCAAGTTGGGGATTTTGGGGTGGATTTTTTTGCAAGGACAATGGAAAAGCTGTATTTCTGCTGTATTTCTTGCCCTATTTAGATGTAAATCAGGAAATTAAATCCCTGATTAAAAAAAGGCACATCATGACTGAAAAGCACAGAATATTACCTACAAAAGCTGACCCACCGGAGGGATGAGCTTCCTGAGAAGTCAAAGCTAGCTATGAATGAAGTTTTCAGAGCAAGGAAATAAGAACCATAGTTTCCTTCAGGTGGAAAAGGTGGGGTGAATCTGACAAGAGAAGACATTAGACCATGGCAGGATATTTGAAGGAAGTTAATAAAGGAGGAGGATAATATAGCCGCAGAATTTAATGAGGTCCCTGTAGTGTTTGCAAGAGGAACTAGAGTTGGAAAGCAAGCAATAAACAGCACACTTGAGTTTTTCAGAAAGTATTGTGCCTAAAGGCCATCAGGTTAATGTTCAAACTTAATGAAAAGATGTACATACACCAGAGGGTTAAAGAACACATCAGATCTCTTCACACTGACTAAACTCTCTGCTGGGGGTGGAGGCAGGAGCAGAGTTCTCTCAAATATAAAACTCTGCATGGAAGGATGAGACAGAATAAAGTAAAAACTATTTTTTCCTCTTACTTGAATGCATAGATTGATTATTTTGGCAAGTTGAGCTGATTGTTAAAAAATAAAGAAAAAAAAAAGATAATTTTTCAGGACATTCCAATAATTTGAAGAAAATTAGTTGGCGTATAAAGAAAATAGATATATATATTAATTAGTTTTGGTTTGGAGGTTTTTTAGGTTGGTTTTGTTGTTGGCTTTTTGGGTTTTTATTTTTCCCCTCACACTGTCTGGGCTCTACTCTCCAGGTTTCCCCTCAGAGAGGTCAGCCTCAGCAGCAGGACCCATAGGCTTCTGCAGGCTGGTGCTGCAGGTGAGCTGGAAAGAGCATTGCTTTCCCAGGCTGAGGTTAATTAATGAGGCATGTTCCTTCCAAATACTTGGGCTCACAGTAATTTTAAGGCTTTATCTGACAAAGTCAATACCACCAGGATACCGCTGTCTGGCTTCAATAGGCAGTCCCATTCCCTCGTATCTTACCACTTCTGAATTTACTAAGCAAACACCGCATATTATGGGATAAATACCATACCAATGCATGTTCCATGGACAACTGTGGGGTTGAGATTATACACCCTTACGAAGACATTACCCATTCCAAATGACCTCTTATTATGCAGCTAAAAGCAACCAGAGATAAGACATTTTTGAAGCCGATAAAAACCCTCCAGAGCAGTGGTTCTCAAAATTAGAGTTGCAGCCTCAGGTTGGGGTATGGAGAGGTTTTTCTGCAGGGTCACAACATATTCTGCAAACTTAAGATCTTTGTAAAGAAAATTACTTCCAGCTCTTCTGGCAACAAAGATAACCTTCAGAATGTAAATATCTGAAGCAGTTTGGTTTATTGAATATACAATAGCAGGGAATGCCCAGTTCATGATTTTTCCTACAAGGATAGGGAAATTATTCTGTTCTGATGCTATAAATACAAAATAACAACTTTTTAAAGTGTCAACTGTAGGTACTATCCAACCAATCACGATGTGGTAAACTAAGCCATCTGCATTTCTGTTGCTGAAATGGCACCGAAGTCGATACAACTCAGACATAGCAGATATGCTGTGAAAGATTACAGGATGGGAATGACTTGAATTTAGAGTTGCCTGAAGTCCGAGGTCAAGTTTCAAACACCCTGGGTGATTAAAGAGGAAAAGCCAAAGATATGGGAGACTAGAAAACCGCCACTGTTTAAAAGTCAAAATGCAAAGAAGTATCGAAATAGTCAGAGAGAAGTTGCAAGGAAAATTGGGGGTTCACTGAAAATGGAAGGGCAAAACCTACAAACTTAATCCTTCACCAAGAATAAGCATGTGTTCATCAGTGAATATCCTCTCTAGGAGAACCTTTCCCTATGCGTAAGAAAACCTTTAGGGAGACTGGTAATATACTTCAGGGGCTGAACTGCACAAGCATTTATCAGCCTTGATACCTAAAACGGAAGGATTAGAATTCTAACTCAAAAGTACTGGTCATAAACAAGAGGCATTGGATGATCCAGCCCTTGTTCTCCTCATCTGATGCCCATTGAAGTTAACGGGCATTATTCATCCAGTATTTTCACATGGGAGGAAAAAACAGTGGGTTTTCCAGGGTTTGTTTGGCTTTTGCTTTTGTTTTCTTCTCTTTTCTTTTACAAAAGGCCTGAATTCTCAGCACTCCAGTGGAAATTAATATACAGAACCTACTCTTTCCAGAGGTCTAGATTTTCTTCTGCTCCAGTTCAAAACAAGTGTAGCTAAAAATGTTTTTGATTCCTGGTTTGTAGGGGACTAATCCTCAGGGAGAAGTAACTGGCATTAAAAGGGAGTGAGAGGTGAATTTTAGAGCAAGAGCTATCCTATAGGGAAAAGGAATACATACAGAGAAACAAGCAGATAAAAATCAGCGTCCAAAGCACTGAATAACATGTTATGGTTTCATTAATTCACATCAGTCAAGCATTTGGCCCAATAACACTGAACTGGTGTCACAAAACATAAAGGAATTCAAGAGGAACCTAGAGAGGGCCATGAAGAAACAAGGGGAGACAAACAGTTCCGAGAAAAGGAAGAGGGAATGACCCTGACACAGCAAGCGGCCTTTCCCTGCTCTGTAGATTTTCCCAAGAATAAGCCTATTTAAAGAATAAAATTATTGCAAACCTGTCCCTACAGTTACTGTAGTGATAATGAAAGCCATTAAAATGAATATTTGATAAATGAATAAATGAATAAAAATGAAGGGAATAAATGAATGGTAAATGAATATAAATACTAAATGGTGAAAATTAAATGAATAATTCTCTTAAATGAAAAAATCCGCTGCACTTCAGTTTGTTAGTGTTCTATACAGACTAAATTCCTCTTAAATATCATCTTGAAAGGAGTTTACATTGCACCACAAGGATGTATATATACATATATACTGGGGGTTACCGGCATAATGGAAAGTAAACATCTGTGTGTGCCTCATTGCTCGGTCTCTTCAACACACACCAAACCCAACAATTTAGTTATTAGTCAGATTTCACAGTTACTGCAGTCAGTGGCTGTTGCAGAGGGCACAGTATCTCCATTTTTGCCTGAGTTTAATTCTCTTAATGCAACTCTGCTTTTCCTGTTCTGTTAATTATTAAACTTGGCATTGTGGAAGACACAAATATCAGCATGGTCAGACAGCTCAGGCTAGAAGTCAGAAAGGAAGACAAGAGTTGAAGAGAGAGAGATAGAAAGACCGTTCAACACAGCAGCAGCTCCTCAAAGAAAGAGGAAAAAGGAAGCATTGACAGAGCAATTATTGAATGTACAAGGGAAGAAATATTCTGAACAGGAGGCCAGAGCTACAGAGATTGCAGACAGAAAGAAAAGAATAGATATATAGGGATAGGTGAGCAATTTAAGGATGGAATGACACGGACAGAAAAAGGAAAGATTCGTCAGCAGTCAACATAATTAAACTAGGAAAGCCTTCCCCAGTTCCCTGCTATTGCTGAGAAGGTTAATTTATGGAAGGTCTAGTCCTCAGTCCTCATTCAGCCCAGGTCCCCAGTCTCCCTGGCTGCAACTGGCAACAATAAATTCGTACCCCATCAACTTTGTCATTCCATAAGCATCAATATTTGTGTGCAACTGCCTCCTTGTTTCCAGTACAACCTGCTGCTAGGAATGAGAGCAGAAGCTCACTATAGACCTTGTAGAATCTATTGAGAGAAACTATTTTTGTTGCTGTTTAAAATAAAAATGCAGTTCAACTTCACTAGCAATTTCTATCATTTTCAGCTGTAGAAAATTAAACTGTTCTTATGCTGTATGAAGCTTTCCCCTTCTTCCACTCCTCCACTTTAAATTCTGAGTGCTCTGCAGAACCCCAGGTCCCAGCAATTGAGGAACATGACAGCCAATACAAACAAAACCCCACAGTATATATTTGTATATACCCCCTCAACCTCCCCAGCAGATTGAATAAAGATTTACCTCAATTCCTCAGATTTAAGCACCAGCTTTAGTCTATTTACAACCCCAAATTCTATCCCTCTGCAAACCAAACAATTTAATTTATGCTCCAGGGTCACATAAATCTCAAAATAACACTGCATACCTGGAACCCTGGCAAAAACAAAAGCAAAACATCCGTCCCATTCTGAACTGCTGCTGCATATTTCACTTCAGTTCTCCCTCGACCCGCTGGAGGAGACGCACTAAGCAAAGACACCTGGAAACTACCCAGAACCACCCTGTCCTCCTGATATAACCGCACCCTGCTTTAGGAGTAGGTCTGCACAGCTGCTGCTGTTTGGTCACTAATGACGTTGTTTTCTTAAGTAGGTCTCGCTGGGGGAATTAGGCCTGGCTTTTTGGTAGCTACCAAGTTAAACCTGTGAGCTTAAGTCAACAAGCCTCACAGATGAGGACCCTTGTATTCTAAATTAGCTCTTCTCTCCTTGTTCTAGAAGGTGGTGCTTTGCTTCGCTGTTTCTGCAGCAGAGCTGAAGGTTTGTAACCCAGCAGAAATCTTTGACTTCTTGGTTGGGTATTCCTTCTTACTCAGTAACTTGCATGGTTTCTGTATCCCCATGCTGAAAACAATTATGGCTATATATATTCTATTCATCATAACAAAGAAAATGTCAAATACAAAAGTCTGCATAGTAGTGGCACAATCTTAATGATGGGTTCATATCCCCTTTTTGCCAGGGAAGGACCCAAGAGCTGCATGCCAGTATTTTCTAGCTTTGATGTTTAAAACAGAATCACTAGGTTATAACAAGTAGACATCAATTAAGCCAGAACAGTGACTAAGACACTCACAATCCATTCAGTATGACATGCTTTGCCCTGCTACCCCTGTTTCCTTTTACTGACTCTTAAAAGTAGGTCCTGGGCAGTGAATGCTTGATACCCAGCTACCTGCTTCTCCCTCTCTCTATTTACCTTTACATCTGTCATCTTGGTAAATTTACAGAGCTAAAGTCCCATAGGATTTCAGACCTGCCAGAATATCCCTTGGGTTTAGAGCAGCAGTTTTATTTCATTGGTTAATTTGGCTTTGAAGCAGTAACTGGAAAAAAAAATTAATAGTTTTAACTCTTTGCCCCACATCTGAAAACATTTTTTCATTATCTTTGCTAACGTTCTATTGTTTGCCAAGCCCCTAACCTGCTGAGGTCCCTCAAACACTGCAACTCTTTAAGTTAGAACAAGACTGATTAGCAAAAGAATTCTGAAAATACAAAACTCCATGCTGTCTTATTTANTATTTACTCATTAAATGCCCCAAAGCCATTTTGTGCTCCTCATTCCCTTTTATAGCTATTGACTGAAATGTTGCATCAGTATCAATTACGGGGATTTGAAATGGTGAGAATGGTGGAGAAGCAGAGAATGAGATTTCATGATCACATCAAAGCCATAAATATTGTCCTTCTTACTGTTCTAATGTCCCTTAAGCTTTATTTAATGGTTAATTGATTGCTGAAAAATCTTTCAGGTTCATTTAATTTTCAAGAACGTGGCCTTGTTAGTCTCTTGCAAGGGTTCTTCTTTT
>VZTM01004875.1:7930-24733 GCA_013400555.1 Jacana jacana | reverse complement strand
CAGTTCAAGAAGGACAGGGAACTGCTTGAGAGAGTCCAGGGCAGGGCTACCAAGATGATGAAGGGAGTGGAGCATCTCCCATACGAGGAGACACTGAGGGAGCTGGGTCTCTTTAGCTTGGAGAAGAGGAGACTGAGGGGTGACCTCATTAATGTTTATAAATATGTAAAGGGTGAGTGTCAGGAGGATGGAGCCAGGCTCTTCTCAGTGACATCCAATGATAGGACAAGGGGCAATGGGTGCAAGCTGGAACATAGGAGATTCCAGTTAAATATGAGGAAAAATTTCTTCACAGGGAGAATGACTGAACACTGGCAGGGGCTGCCCAGGGAGGTTGTGGAGTCTCCTTCTCTGGAGACATTCAAAACTCGCTTGGACGCGTTCCTGAGTGATCTGATCTAGGTGTTCCTGCTCCGGCAGGGGGATTGGACTAGAGGATCTTTCAAGGTCCCTTCCAATCCCTGATATCCTGTGATTCTGTGATTCTGTGAAAGAATGCTTTGAAAAGAAAAAGTGAAGCAGTTCTATTAAAGCATCACCTATTTGTGTTTGTAATGAAGCCTTTTGATACCGAAAGAAAGAGAGCAGTGTTCCAAATATACCAAAATCATTTGTTGGTATTGATTTTAGGAATTATAAAATATTTCAGTGTTTTTTTCTCACTGTCACATGCCAGTAGTAGAGCAATAGGCGAATATGCTGATGATGATATGTCATGAGCTAACCAATAACTATAAATATAACACAGCATAAATTTTTTAAATCTCATGAATTAACATAAAAAATTGATTCTTACAGTTGTTTTTTGTCTATTTTGGCTAAGCAAAAATCGCTCTAAAGTGATATGTTTTCAACACTTATTTTCCAGATTTTTTTAAAGTTTAGGTTTAATTCCAAACTGGAATGAAACTCTTTTTTGAAGTGCTGCATTTTCAATTTGAATTAGAATGCCAATCTGACCTCAATCTTATAAAAAACTGTTTAATAATTTTAATATCTACCAAAAAAAGGTGCATGTCTCCAATCTCTTGGTGATCTGTAGCAAGATATAGATCCTCAGAGAATGTTTCCTTTATGAACTCTCCTTTAAACCTTCCTAGTTTAATGGAGAGGTTGGACTGATATTAAACCAGTGTTGATGATAGAATCATAGAATGCTTGGAGTTGGAAGGAACCTTAAAGATCATTGAGTTCTAACCCTGCTACCATAGGAAGGGACACCTCCCACTAGAGCAGGTTGCTCAAAGCCCCATCCAGCCTGACCGGGGCATCCACAGCTTCTCTGGGCAACCTGTTCCAGTGTCTCACCACCCTCACAGTAAAGAATTTATTCCTGATATTTAATCTAAATCTCCCCTCTTTCAATTTTAAATCATTACCCCTTGTCCTATCACTACACTCCCCAGTAAAGAGTCCCCCCTCATCTCTCTTGTAGGTCTCTTTTAAGTACTGGAAGGTGCTATAAAGTCTCTCAGGAACCTTCTCTTCTCCAGGCTGAACAACACCAACTCTCTTAGCCTGTCTTCAAAGGAGAGGTGCTCCAGCTCTCTGGTTGTTGATGTTGAGCTGGTCTTTGTATGCTTTTTGCCACTTGTATCAAATCTATTCACCCTAGCCAAAAATATCCTCTCCAACACCCACAAAAATGCAAATCACAGTTTCAGTGTTTGTTACAGCAACAGTGAATACCTGTGAGATTTATATCATGGTCTTGACAGGAAATAAAACTTTTCTTGACCTCTTCAAGTTGTTGTTCTGGCTTACACATTTGTATAAGTGTGAAAGTATATTTCACAGGTGCATAAGTCAATGGGACCTGATGAAATCCATCCATGGGTCCTGAGGGAGCTGGTGGATGAAGCTGCTAAACTGCTTTCCATCATATTTGAGAAATTGTGGCAATCTGATGAGGTTTCTGCTGACTGAGAAAAGGGGAACATTACCCTGATATTCAAAAAAGGAAAAAAAGAAGACCCAGGGAACTATAGACGGGTCTGTCTCACCTCTGTGCCTGGCGAGATCATGGAGCAGATCCTCCTGGAATCTCTGCTAGGGCATATGGAAAATGAGGAGGTGATTTGAGGCAGCCAACATGGCTTCACCAAGGGCAAATCATGCCTGACAAATTTGGTGGTCTTTTATGATACTGCCAAAGACCCAGTAGACAAGGCAGAGCAACAGAGGTCATCTACTTGGATGTATGCAAAGCATTTGACTCTGTCCCACACAACATCCTGGTCTCAAAACTGGAAAGTCATAGATCTGATAGATGGACCACTCGGTGGATAAGGAACTGGCTGGATGGTGACACTCAAAGGGTTATGGTCAATGGCTCAATGTCCAAGTGGCAGCTGGTAACCAGTGGTGTTCATCAGGGGTCGGTACTGGACCAGGGCTATTTAACATCATTGTTGGAGACATGAACAGTGAGATAGAGTGCACCCTCAGCAAGTTTGCTGATGACACCAAGTTCGGTGGTGTTGTGGACACGCTGGAGGGAAGGAGTGCCATCTAGAGGGAGCTGGACAGGCTTCAGAGATGGGCTAGTGCAAATCGCATGAAGTTCAACCAAGCCAAGTGCAGGGTCCTGCACCTGGGTTGTGGCAATCCCAAGCACTAATACAGGTTGGGCGGAGAATGGCTTGAGAGCAGCCCTGAGGAGAAGGACTTGGGAGTGCTTATGGATGAGAAGCTCAACATGAGCCGGCAGTGCGCACTGGCAGCCCAGAAAGCCAACAGCATCCTGGGCTGCATCAAAAGGAGCGTGGCCAGCAGGTAGCAGGAGGTGATTCTACCCCTCTACTTTGAGCTCGTGAGACCCCATCTGTATCCAATTCTGGAGTCCTCAACATAGAAAGGACATGGACCTGTTGGAACAGGTCCAGTAGAAGGGCACAAAGATGATCAGAGGGATGTAGCACCTCTCCTATGAAGACTGGCTGAGGGAGCTGAGCTTGTTCAGCCTGGGGAAGAGAATGCTCTGGGGACACCTTAGCCAGCCTTCCAGTATCTGAAGGGAGCCTACAGGAGAGCTGGAGATTGACTCTGTCAGGAAGTGTAGTGACAGGACAAGGAGTAATGGCTTTTAATTGGAAGAGGGGAGATACAGATTAAATACGAGAAAGAAATTCTTTCCTGTGAGGGTGGTGAGGCACTGGAACAGGTTGTACAGAGAAGTTGTGGGTGCCCTATCCCTGGAAGTGTTTAAGGCCAGGTTGGATGGGGCTTTGAGCCATCTGGTGGGATGTGCTCTAGTGAGAGGTGTCCCTGGCCCATGGCCTGGGGGGAGTTGGAACTGGGTGATCTTCAAGGTTCCTTCCAACTCTAACCATTCTATGATTTCATGATTCTATGATAATGCTCAGTCTTGTTTAATAATGCTTGTCTAATCATCTATATTGCCATGAAGACTTGAAAAAAGGAAAGATAATTTGCTTGTCAAATCTTTTATCCCTACCAAAATTCTATGGTTGTCATGGTAACTGTGCCAAAAACAAAAAAAGCAGAATGTGGCTTTCTTAAAAGATAGTATTACATGGCCATTAGAAATAAACTGAATAAACCAATTAGAAAATACTGTAGTTTCTCTGTTACTTTGTAAGGTAGGATACAAAGAATGGTACTTAATTTTTAAAAATAAAAAAAATAAAAGAAAATAATGTTGTATGTTTATTAGAAATGACATCAAGTTTTCTTTTCCCTTCAGTCCTTCTAGCCCAGGGCATTCCTGACAGAACAAGAAAACTGAATTCAGCCTGTGTATTAAGCCCTAAATCCCTTCATGAACATTATAGTTTTTGAGAGCTCTTACTTATGGGGTTTGCTCACCTTTGTCATCTCATCGTCATAAGGGTGAGCTTGTTCACCCACCTAAAATAAAATTTCACAACTTTGAGGAAGCAAGGTCATTTCCTAGTGACAAACAACATTATGATGAAGTGAGTTTAGAAGATTTTAACCATTCTAAAAGCCTATTGATTTTACTGAAGCTTGTTTTCTCAGAATTGAGTAAATTATCCCAAATAACCTAATTCACCTAGTTATTTAAAAATAAACCTAGTCAGTGGGAAAGTGAGTGGTAGGTTCAGACTATAAAAGAAAAATGTTGATTTTCTTCTTGCATCTGAGGAAAGATTTTTATTTTAAAGTAATCACATTGAAGTGGTATATTTATTGTATATGCAGGCATATAATTTTATTCTTTACTGCCTAAGTCTTCGCATCTTCCAGCACTTCTTGGAAGTGGACATCATGACATGACTTCATGGACAGATGAAAAATCTATGCAACTGCCAAATAATGGCACCATTTTGTCACTGTTGAAGAAAGTCTTCAAGAGTCACATTCAGAGTATTTGGAGTATGCTTTCCTTTTGAGATAAACCATAGGGAGACTGTCCTAAGTACACATAAACTTGAGCTGTAATAGCCTGTATGGTCCTTAGTTGCCATGAAAAACATCTACTGGTATAGCCCAAAATTGTCTGTGAGGCTAGAGTTTTGAATTAGACACTTAAACCCCTACTTTTCCCAATACTGGAATTGTGTTTTCACTCTAATTTGCTGCACCAAACTGGAGATATTTGCTGTACTTTGCATGCTTCTTCCTGCTTAACCCAGGAGGATTCAGTCCTGATGTGACAAATACATATATTGCCATGAGTAAATCTGAGAAGTGAATCAGTCTTGGAACACAGTATTTCTGCCATTCTTGTGATACGTTTGTGTAAAGATTTGGGTGAAAGATTCAGCTCTTTCAAAATTGGGATGTATATATTTCCCATAGAAGAAGACAGCTTCATCTTCATCCTTTTTGTGCACCATATGATGAAATCATATGGAAAATGTGAGATTTGATCGCATAACTAAATACCTTAACATGATGTATATGGGAAATGGGCACAATTAATTAATTTTTAGGATAATTTAGATTTTGCATTCTAGTTCCTATTTTGGAGTGCTTGAACTCGTGATTTTAATATCACTGGTTTTAGACTGGGCTTTATGACATATAATATATTAATATCTAAAATTCCGTTGCTTAGAAGTTTTCCTGTATCTTCAATAACTACTTCTTAATAGATATTCTAAGATACGGATGTAATATGGAGTATATGGCAACATAAGAGTCACATTATAAAAGAGCCTTCTGCAGAAAATAACCTTGAATCTAATGATCCCTGGCTGATCCAGTTTAAATGAAACAGTAGGATAAACAAAAGCGTGTCTCTAAGTAAGGATTTTGATTCTGAAAGGGCAATTTCTTTGAGAAATTATGAGAACCAATTAGAGACAATGACTGGATTGAGAGTTTAAGGACTTTAATATAGAACAGCCCTGCACATTAATTCAAAAGAGCAAACTCTTATCTGGAATTTGCAGGCTAAGTAAAGAAGAAAAGGTTGCAAGCAACATCCTCGGACTCTTAGGGTAAAACTATCTTCAAAATTGTATAGGATATAACAAGAAAAATTGGTAAAAATTAAAAAAGAAGGATTGATTTTATTTGGTGATAGAAAGAGTAGAGGTAGAATAAAGAGGTAAAGATAACGCTTGCAAAAGATATTTAAATGTCTTAAATAGTACATTTAACCAGAATTATGAAAAAAAGAATGACAAAGTAAATCTCATGATACAAAGGTGGAAATAGTAATGAAATGCAAGATTTTGTTAGCTTAGCTCTAAAACAACTTGCATGTTGTGCTTTGATTTTCAATGCAACTGATGATGAAGAGCACCAACCACTGGTCCCAGTCTTCCTGCAGACCGGCCATGTGGCCTGTGCAGTTATGTGCTGCATGGCCTCCTCTTGCCACATAATCTGACATGTATAAAACACAATAGAGCTAGGAATTCCCATGCAGAAAACATGTATTGAAAAACTAAATCACGTTATTATCTACAAATCTGTTTAAATTTTCTGTGTCATAGGAAAAATCTGCAGGCCTCAAAGCCTATTTTTTAAAACAGAAAATCCAGTGGAACAGAGTCAGAGAATTCACAGACCAAAATTCAGACCTCTCTTCTTGCATTTTCTGATGTGACCTTAGGCAAGTCTCATAACTGTCCTCTGCTCCATTTCCACATTGTCGAAAAGAAGCCATCAGCTCTTCCTTTTCCATGGAAGCTGTGTGTGGGAAAAGTATGTGAAAGTTTTTCCAAGGAAGAGCGATACTCATTTACTTAACTGTTTAATACATCTGTCCACTCTTCAGCTGCTCATTTCTTGTTTTCTTCATAGTCACTGGAAATAAGTACTTCCAGAGCACAAATCATCTCATCCTAAAGGAGACATCAAAACTAAGTCAGCTAAGCAATGTACTGAACGCCTGTTCCTCTCCACTGACTCCAAAGGAAGTCTCAAGTGCAAATGCAGATATTTGCTCAGGTTGCTCACACCTAAAGTGTACTGAGTTCCTTATAAAAACCATAGAGATGAAGTGTGGAGCGGTTAGTCAGACAAAGATATGCCATCTCCTTAGTGTCAGTTAAGTGCCCAATACTAAAGCAATTAGCTCTACCAAAATAATACATTGTAGAGAATATAGGAGTTAGACATTTAAATATGCTTCAGTGTCTTCCTTACATACAATGTTGAGGAAGGTAATGTGGCTTTCCATGTACACCTTAAAAATTAAAACCCAATGTTACCTGTAGTTGTGAGAAAATTTATTTAATACGCAATTATTTTTTTATCAGAAGATGTTTGTGGATGACATTTTCAGCCAGAAGCTCTACTCTTTTTATGCATACCTACTTTCTTCCAGAAAAATATTGACATCTCCTGAAATATCTTTTTGAAGACATTCTGCAAATTCTCCTATTGAAGTCACAAGGGTACTTGTAGACTAAGCCACTGCTTATCACAGAAGCAGAGACAAATAGACTGAAAGAGACCTCAGGAAGTCATCTACTCCATGCTTTTGCCCACAGGCAAAATCAACTGTACCTGTCAACTCTGATAGACGTTTACCTAACCTGTCCTTAGAGATTTTCAGTGACTGAAACTCCAATAACTCTTCAGGCAATCTATTCTAGTGTGTCATGATCCATGTCAGTAGAAAATTCTGCTTAATATCTATCTTAAATCTTTCTCTCTGTAATTCAAGATCATTAATTCTTTTTTTATCCTCTCTGGGCACGGAGAATTGACTATTTCTTTCTTCATTCCAGAGGCATTTTACGTATCTGCAGATCATAATGACATCCTCTTTTCTTCTATTTTTCCTGAAAAATTCCTATTAGTAAACTTCTTTCAGTCTCTCCTTCCTGGGGTCTGGTTGGTTGGTTGGTTTTTATATAAAGACCAGTTATTTTCATTGTTCTTTTCAGTTACACCAAATGATATGTCCACCTTGGAAAAATAGATCTTTCCAACATCCTTAAGCTTCGAAGAAGACCTTAGTAAGATTGAATACACTCTATACACATTTATATACAGGGCATACATGCGAAAATGAAAATTTTCATCAGATGTTAAAGGGGAATGAGTGTTTGATCACAACACTGTCATGCAGACATGAAAAACACAGAAGTCTGATAATTCTTTCTTTTATCCTAGTATCTGAATGATTTAAGTACTTGAGGGGAAAGTAGTGAGTCAGAATGTAACCAAAAAGTTGTAATATGGCAATTTACTTAGAAACATTAGGGGTATATACCCTTATAAAAAGTTCTAAAATGTTGAAAAATTAGTATTTTCTTATAGCAGAAGTAGATAAATGTTACAGACTTTTAAGGAAGTTTTATACTGCTCTGTGTATGCTTTGACAAGGACTAGAGTGAAAAACGTCTTAGTTAGTAAACTTTCAACTTTGGCAACTATAACATTTTGACCTCTTGAGACATTAATCATTTTTAGATATCGCCAACACTCTATAGATTTATCTTCTTCACAGCAGAACTGCACCAAATTTCCTTTTCTCTAATGTTTCCAAAGTTTGTGTGCCTTAATTCTAGGAAGTTTCTTAAAGCAGCAATTTTTAAATTGAACTAATTTGGGAACTGCTTAGACTAGCATACCTGTATCTTAAATGTATGTTGGATATTCAAAACAATCACCTAATATCTGCTGTTGAATTTTCTCCATAAATGAATTAAATCTTCATGTGGCCAAAGAACAAGTCACAGAGGTTCAAGTGCTACTGTTAAGTGATGAAGGCATTTCTTTAGGGTTTAGGAGAGACAGATGAATCTTTCTGTTGCAAGTACCAGTTCATCATTTATAGAAAATAACACAGATTCAGAAGAAAACAAAGAGCACATCCATGAGATTAGTGATTGAAGTGGCTTTTCAGGATTTAAACAATCTGGATTCAGGTCTTTGCTTCAAACATGACAGAAGACTAGTGGTCATGGAATGAACAAAAAAAAAACAACCCAAAAAACAGCACTACTTCTTCATCTTCTGGAACCTAAATTCCTGTTCCCACGATAGATTCACAAATGTTTAGTGAGATGGCACGTTGCCATGTAAAAGAAGTCACACTAAATAATGGCAGGAATCTGGCAACTGTACATGTTTTAAACGAGATCTAGGGGCATCCTTCCAATGTTAGTATGTATTTGGTGTAGGTCACAAGGCTTTGGTAGTGGCAAGGGAGTTACAGTGGTGGCTGCTGTGAAAAGAGACATGGGGTTACCCCACGCTGGGAACAGCCATTTTCAGCTGGCTCTTCAACAGACTTACCAGAGAACAGAGCTGAGCCCTTAACCAAGCTGATGGTGCCTCTGGTAAAGTGTATGCAAGAAAGAGAGGTGGGCTAGTGCAAATCGCATGAAGTTCAACCAAGCCAAGTGCAGGGTCCTGCACCTGGGTTGTGGCAATCCCAAGCACTAATACAGGTTGGGCGGAGAATGGCTGGAGAGCAGCCCTGAGGAGGAGGACTTGGGAGTGCTTATGGATGAGAAGCTCAACATGAGCGGGCAGTGCGCACTGGCAGCCCAGAAAGCCAACCACATCCTGGGCTGCATTAAAAGAAGGGTGGCCAGCAGGTAGCAGGAGGTGATTCTACCCCTCTACTTTGAGCTCGTGAGACCCCACCTGGAGTGTTGTGTCCAGCTCTGGAGTCCTCAACATAGAAAGGACATGGACTTGTTGGAACAGGTCCAGTAGAAGGGCACAAAGATAATCAGAGGGATGCAGCACCTCTCCTATGAAGAGTGGCTAAGGGAGCTGAGCTTGTTCAGCCTGGGGAAGAGAATGCTCTGGGGACACCTTAGCCAGCCTTCCAGTATCTGAAGGGAGCCTACAGGAGAGCTGGAGATTGACTCTGTCAGGAAGTGTAGTGACAGGACAAGGAGTAATGGCTTTTAATTGGAAGAGGGGAGATACAGATTAAATACGAGAAAGAAATTCTTTCCTGTGAGGGTGGTGAGGCACTGGAACAGGTTGTACAGAGAAGTTGTGGCTGCCCCATCCCTGGAAGTGTTTAAGGCCAGGCTGGATGGGGCTTTGAGCAAGGTGCTCTAGTGAGAGGTGTCCCTGGCCCTTGGTTGGGGGCGGGTTGGAACTGGGTGATCTTCAAGGTTCCTTCCAACTCTAACCATTCTAAGAGCAAAACAATGTACAGCAGTGAATAGGCTAGAGGGAGAGCATGAGAAATAACCCTGGAAACAGCAAGGTCAGAGAAGAAGGAGAGGAAACAGGTGCTCCACTCACTGAAACAAATACCCCTGTAGTCTCTGTAGAGACCATGCTGGAGCAGATATTCATACTTAGCCTATGGAGGACCCAATGCTCAAGCAGGTTTCTCCTGGAGAACTGCAGCTCATGGAGAGTACCAATGCAGGAGCAGACAAAAGTGTGAGGAGGAAGAAGCAGCAGAGAGAAACAGTTGTGAACTGACTGCAACCCCCTAGTATCCACCCCCCCTGCACCACTTTGTGAGGCAGGGGGACTAAGGGCTGGGAATGAGGGAATGAAGTTGAGTCTGGGGAAAAAAGGTGGCCAAGGGAAGGTGTTTTAGTTTCTGTCTTTGCTTCTCACCTCTCAGTTCAACTTTTAATTTGAAATAAATTAATTTAATTTTCCCCATGTCAAGTCTGTTTTGCTTGTGATGCTAATTGGTAAGTGATCGCTTTGTCTTTATCCACAATCCTTTTAAATCTTATTTACTCCCCTGTCCTATTAAGCAAAGAGAGTGAGAGAGCAGCTGGATGGATGTCTGGCAGCTACCCAAGGTGAACGCACCACATTCCCACTACAGGATAGTCATTTATATTAAACATTTTTTCATGCTTTTTCAATATAGTTTACGTATTTAATGTAAATAATGGAAATCAGGAAGTCAGCTAGAAAGTCCCTTCCTATCATATATTTCTATCTCAAAGTCTATACCTCAAAAAAATACTAAATGGTATTCAGCAACTAGACTTTCTGACTTCCCTAAGTAGAACAGAGAATTGTGAAACAACCATATAAACTCTAAAAAGATCCTCAATGATTTCACCTGCAAGGGGCTAAACAAAAATGCTACTTACTATTACTTGAGAAATATCAATCCTTCTAAAAACTGTATTAAAATCCAGCCCACACTCCTTATGGTTCCATTTCTGATGTATTATGTTGATTCAAATGTGTCAATTAACTGAGATGTTATTCCATCCTAGTAAGGAAATGAAAATGTTCAAAACACCAGGACTTTTATATTTTTACTGTAGTGCTTTAATTATTATAGCAAGAAATAATAACATTTTAAAGCCAGAAAGATATTTGTTTATAATGATAATGGTATCCTTCTTTTTTAAAATAAAAAAAAAAAGAAGCAGTCAGCCTTCATTCACATCTTTCAATACGGCTTCAGAGTCTAAAATGATGCTTTAAATGTGTTCATTTTAAGCATTTTATGTTAGAAGTTTATTGAGATTCCATATAACAGATCATGAATAGGGCTACACCGTTTGCTGCATAATTCATACTTCACAATTACTGTGGTTGGGTTTTATGAATTACTAAGTGCATTCATGGATTCCTGGCTCTCCTTACTTCAGTGCAGTAGTACTGAGAAAGGCGACAGGTTTACAGTGAAAAAAAATGGAACAAAAGTTATTTCTTGAAAGCTACTTATGGCAAACTGATATATATGAAGAGCTAGGAACTGCAATTTACAAATGGTACCAATTAAAGTAAAAAGTACAGCCTTAGAATAACCCATTTTCTCAAGAAACAGATGATGAACAAGATCTGTGACATAGTTTCTGTCTAAGTGCCAGTATCAGTCAATTGAAATGTGTTCCAAAAACTCAGAGAAGGGCCATCCTGCTCTGTTAATTTTCTGGTTGTGATACGGTCTCTACTTCATAGAACTGTTAGGGTACAATGCGACCTTTACAGATTATCTAGTCCAAACCCACCCACTATGAACAGGGACACTTTCCACTGCAGGTTACTCAAAGCCCCATCCAACTTGGCCTTGAACACTTCCAATGATGAAGCACTCACAAATTGTCTGGGAAACTTGTTCCAGTGTCTCACAATCCTCATAATAAAAATTTTCATCCTTATATCCAGTCTAAACCTACTCTCAGTTTAGAACTGTTACTCCTTATCCTGTCACTACAATCATTGGTAAGATGTGTCTCTCCATCCTTCTTATAAGCCCTTTTTATATATTGGAGAGGTCTCCCCAGAGCCTCTCCAGGCTGAACCACACCAGCTGTCTCAACCTTTCTTCAGAGAAGGGGTATTCCAGCCCTCTGATCATTTTTGTGGACCTCCTCTGGATCCAGTCTAAGAGGTCCATGTCTTTCTTATGTTGGAGACCCCAGAGCTGGATGCAGTAACTCCAGGTGGGGTCTCACGAGAGTGAAGTAGAGAGACTGAATCACCTTCCTCAGTCTGCTGCAGGTCATGCTCACTTTTATGCAGCCAAAGATAATTTAATTTATTAACAAATTTAATTTATTAACAAATTTAATTTATTAACAAACAAATCAGAGTAGAGCAATGATAAAATAAAATCTTGAAACACCTTTCTCCCACCCCTCCCCTTTTCCCAAGCTCAACCTCACTCCTTAATTCTCTACATCCTTCTCCTGGGTGGTACAGGGGATGGGGAATGGGTGTTGTGATCTCTGCTGCTCCTTCCTCCTCAGCAGGAGGACTACTCACACTCTTACCCTGCTCCAGCATGGGATCCCTCGTATGGGAGACAGTCCGCTGTGAACTTCTCCAGTGCAGATCTTTCTTCCAGGCTGCAGTTCTTCACAAACTGCTCCAGCATGGGTCCTTTCCACAGGGTGCAATCCTTCAGGAACAGACTGTTCCAGTATAGGTCCCCCACAGGGTCACAAGTCCCGCCATCAAACCTGTTCCAGAGTGGGCACCTCTCTCCACAGGGTCCCAGCTTTAGTGTGCAAGAATCCTGCTTTAGTGTGGGCTTTCCTTGGGGTAACAGCCACCTTGGGGGCATCCACCTGCTCCAGTGTGGGGTCATCCACAGGCTGTAGCAGGATATCTGCTCCACCGTGGACCTCCATGGGCTGCAGGAGCACAGCTTGCCTCACCAGGGTCTTCACCACAGGCTGCAGGGGAATCTCTGTTCTGGTGTCAGGGTCACCTCCTGCCCCTCCCTCTTCATTAACCTTGGTGTCTGCAGATTTGTTTCCATCATGTATTCTCACTCCTGTCTCCTGACTGCAGCTGGTTTTGCACAGGATTTTTTCCCCTTCTTAAATATGTTATCACAAAGGCAGTATCACTATCACTGATGGAGTTGGGCTTGACTTAGGCCAGTGGCAGGATCATCTTGGAGCCAGTTTGCACTGGCTTTGTTGGACATGGGAGAAGCTTCTGCCACCTTCTCACAGAAGCTACTACTGTATCCCCCCCTGCTACCAAAACCTTGCCACACAAATCCAACATGCAGCTTGTGTCCAATTTTTCCTCCACCAGTATCCCCAAGTTCTTCTCTGCAAGGCTTCTCCCAATCCATTCATCACCCAGCCTGTACCGATGCCGATGATTGCTCTGACCCAAGTGTAGGTCCTTGCACTTGGTCTTTTAGAATTTTGTGAGTTTTACATTGGCCCACTTCCCAAGCCTGTCAGGGTCAAACTGGGTGGCATCCCTTCCCTCAAGCATCTCAGCTACACGTCTCAGCTTGGTGTCATCCACCATTCAATGAAAACATACTTTGTATAGCATTGACTGAATGTGCTATAGCCTTTTTCTTGATTTTTTTTCCGTTAGGCTGCAGGTATAGGCTGAGAGGTTCTGCACACTGAAGCAGAAGTTTAGGCTTGAAATGAGTGCATATAAGGATTTGGTCTTGGTTTCAAGGCCTTTTTTGGTTTGCCGTAATACTATGTAACTTTTGCCTGCTTATCACAGAAGAAGAGCATAAAAGAGCATGATATTAAAGTGTGCCAAAGATTAATTTGTATAACAAACAATAGTGAAACTCCTAATGAAAGCGTTATGGCAGGGTTTTTCTTTTCATCACAGAAGAAAAAGCTTTGCTTTCTTGGAATCATTCCAAGCAATCAAAATGCTTTCTCAGAGTATTCATTCTGCAACAGATTATGCCTTCGTTCTGTACCACTTCAGAAAGCCATGTTTTACCCCAAGCATACTTGTTATGCTTCTCTGCTATATTCTGATCTAACGGCACTTTCACGAGCTCCACTGAGGCTCCGCTAACGTCACACTATTTCAAGTCTATAAAGAAGCTTTAGACCGGATCCTATAAATTCAAGTGTTGTACAAATGCAATGTTTGTCTGATGTCTACCATTCCAATGCCCTCAGTACAGTGTAACTTAGTAATATGATCCCAGCCAATAATTATGGTTTTATGCAGCTAGAGTCCCAGGCTGGGAATCAGTAACCTCATGCTCTGTTCCCAGCTATGCTTCAGATTTACTGTGCAACCATAATCAGATCTGATGTTCTCTCTGTGCTTTGGATTGCTGTTTGCACAAGGACATAATCATATTTCTTTACCCTGGAAGGCCCTTCTAAGAAATATGTGTAAAAAGTATTAACCTGTTGATTACATATCTTACTTATTACCTGGAACGTCAAAGATTACATTGCTAATGCAGACACTGATCACATTAAGACTCCATGAGTTTGAAATGGGCTTCTGCAGTATTCAGGGACGCCCATGAATTTTGCTTTCAGAAGGAATTGGTATCTTCTGATGGAACAATAGTGTATGTTATGGTTATCACGGCCACATTATGAGATTCAAACCAATGTAAAGTATCAGAATTAAAGTTGTACTCCAAGTTTTCTGGTCTAATTATTCATATCCTTCGGTGCTTTCTGCATGTCAAGTGATATTTCCTGTTAAATGGAAAAGTTTTTGATGTGGCATGGTCCTTTTTTATTACTGACAACAACTAGTTTTCTAGCTTTATATACCTCAACATAAAATAATAATGTAAGAATTGCCTAATATAATTACGCTCTTGTTCTGTAATTTTTTTCTGATTTACCTTTTGCATACGTTTATAATGGTTTTCACTTTCTTTCTCTAGTGTTACTACACCTTCAGTTTTTCCTGTTGTTTACATAACTGTCTGTTCTGTTATTGAAATACCCATTAAAAGTCCGCCTTTGCAATGGCATTTCAGATTCTGCAAGGTTTCCCTATGCTGCAAATACAGAATAACAATATCTCTTCTGCTGCAACACTTTGGAGTAAAGCCAGACTTTGGAACGGTGATCACTGGCCTTTTATTTTACAGTTCAGATAACTGAATTTCCTACAGTAGAACACTGGAGGCCAAAATTAACTTCTGAATATGCATGGATGCCACCTAGTATGTTTTTTTCTTCATCACTTTTTATTTTTAGAGCTACGATGTGCACTCAATAGTTTCATGAAATGAGATGCTTTGCATTGCTGGGTACCTTATGTCCTTTGTTCTAATAAGAACGTATATTCAGATTCCCTGAGTTATTAAATGGAATTCATCTTGTGTGTACAGAGAAGGAGCACCTCTAATGCAGATGCTGTTCAACAAATTCTGCCTCTTTTGCAATTAGTGAGCTTTGGGAAGGTGCCAGAATGGGACCTGAGGTGCCAGAGGAATGCTGTGTACATTCAACACTTGTACCAACAACCCTTGGTCTCTGAGGCTGCGGATGCAGCTGGCCTCAGAGGCTCCTGGAGTCTGCAGGAACGCCTGGAAAATTTCTTACCTGGACATTTGGGACAACCTGCTATAGTTGTGTACAACATTCCCTGGTAAGACAGAAGAGACATGGGAGATTACTGAGGTAATATCCTGTAAAAAGCATTTTGCCTTTGAAGGCCTCATACTTAAATGCTTCCAGGTATAACATTTGGTCTTCAGTTCTTAATTCAGTTAGAGACAGAAGACCATGAACAACAAAAGATGAGAGCCATTTTTTTTTAAATATTTTGGTGATAGATAAGAAGTTAGGTAAAGCATGATTGTCATGCCCTTCATAAGACAAATGGGGCAAATTCTACAACACCATAGGCAATGCCAGCTATCAGAAATGAAGTGCCATTCCTGCATTAGAAGGAAGTGAAGGAAGAATGCGTGTAGCAACATCTGGAAGTCTCAAATTTAATGGGTTGGAGATATTCTGGACTAGGAAACTAAGATCTCTAGTAGGAGAGCGAATCCATAGTATTTGAGGAAAAATACTGTCAACCTACTCCAATTGGTCATTCTGACTGATGAAAACCTCTGCTACTCCTAAGTGCTGATCAAGTTTTATTCAAAGGTCAGGCTGAATTATTAGAAGAAATGCTGAATCTATTCAGTATCAAATCATCTGTACTAAGGGTCTGTGACTGTATTTCATACAGTTACTATTGAAATCTGGCCTCAGAAATAAATGCAGTAATGTTCAACGTTAGTCTGTAACTACTAGAAAAAGAAAAGACACAAGAATAACAGAGAAAATAATCCATTATATGTTCTTCAATATGAAAGTCTTATATTCTCCTTTGCTGTAAAGTAGCTTATGGACTGCTGTATTGTCTTCTGCATTTCATTAAGGTACTATTAGAGCAGTCTCTGAAAGCTACCTAGGGCTGGTTCTGACAGAGAGTTCTGACCTTTTGATGGGTATTGTTTTGCCTGTACAGCAAGCTGATGGTTAACTTTATCCCCAGAGTACAAATGTCCATGGTGCGAAGACTAACAGTGCTCAGCAAATCTAGGCCAAATCCTCAACTGGTGCAAATCATGACGGGTTCTGCAAGCCACTGTGCAGCAGCTGAAATATAGCCTCAGTAAAGTCAATGATGAAATTCACATTACTGCCAGTGGAACCAAGATTTTGCACTTCAGATTCAGCTAATACAAAGTCAAGCTTATAATATTATTAAAGGATAAATTTTTATTTGTTCTGTAATATGGCACTTAGAGCATATTAGATGCTTTGATTTGGAAGTCTCCTCCAACTTCACTGTATTGTATCAGAGCTTTTGTGCAGAGGACCTTGTATTCTCCCATGAAGCATATGCTGCGTACGGAATAGACTCAAGCATAATATAAAAGGAGATCTTGAAACAGTTCAAGGTGAGGAGGTGTGAATTTACAGTGTGGGGCTGCAATCACACAGAACACATCTTCTGGTGACTGTGCAACATCTCATCTCTCTGGTTCCCTGGCTGCGATACGTAAGGTTGAGAAAATAGAAAAAACCCTTGGTACTGCACTCCGGGCTGCATTAACAAAGTTCTAATCCAGGCAGGGGAATGGGAAGTGGGCAAACCCTTCTCTTCTCTTCTCTTCTCTTCTCTTCTCTTCTCTTCTCTTCTCTTCTCTTCTCTTCTCTTCTCTTCTCTTCTCTTCTCTTCTCTTCTCTTCTCTTC
>VZTM01004874.1:17888-32508 GCA_013400555.1 Jacana jacana | reverse complement strand
TCCCTCAGTCATCACAGAGAATATATCATAATACACTTTATCTATACATCATTGTATCTAATTTTGAGTCTAGTCTTTTTAACATGTTTCAGTTTCTTACCACAGAGATCATTCAGCAGGTGCTTTCCCCAGCAGTTGAAAGTATCCTGGTTTTTCAAAGGAAACTTTTAAGTGTGATGAAGAGGAGAATTTTCTTTCAAATAAAACCTCCATTATTACTAGGGTATTAGCATCATTAAATAAAAGATAGCAACCTTGGTAATGATCAAACTGTAAGAAAATATCAACAATATGGAGAGTCATATGAGAATTGTTTTGCCTAATAAATCTCTGCAGGCTGTTTATGATTGTTGAACTCCAAAAACCATAACTTTACTAACAAATGTGAATCACTGTATCTTTTCTCTTTCTTTTCTCTTTCTATTGTATCCACAATTACATAGATATGTGATATCATACAATGAACAGTTTTAAAATATCTCTGTGGTTCGTATTTCAGTCTGGAAGAGATGAAATAGGTCATGCTGAGCTGTTTTGGTACCTCTACAAAAATGCAAGCAGAAAATAAGAGCTATGAAAATGTCCGTTTTCTTCAGTAAAGTGAGGTAAATCCCCATTATTAAAGCCAGTGAATTAAATCAGTGGTGGCTCACCAATGAATGCTGGGCTGTGTGCAGCAGCTTCTCAAAGACAAAGCTGGCAACCTGAACGCATTCATACTAGGGAACATCAGCTGGACCACTATGAAATGAGAGAGCTGCACTCAATAGTGGAAATTACCACAGTAGATAAAACTTTGAACTTCCAATTCAACCGTCGTTCTTAACATGCTAGTGAGACAGGATTAAATGTGTGTATTTTTAAAGCAGCACCTGACTCCATACAGCACAGGACCTGACCACAAGTTTACAGAATAACATGTATTTCTAGAAAAAGTTACAGCACTTATATTCTGTAGTGGTAGGATATGAGTTTACAATGGTTTTCAAGCTAAAAGAACTTGCTCTACAGTAATATATGTACTGGGCTCTCAATCCACAGATCTCATGTGAGCCAAAATGTGTGCCCCCACGTGCAGGACCAAACAGTTATGGCTGCCTAGACAGACCTCTGTCAGTTTAGATCCCAGGGCTCAGACAGGAGGAAGAGAGATGTCCACCATACCTGTGCTGCCTAGGCTTTCAGAGACGTTATTTGAATAACTTCCCACCACACTACCATGTAGCAATAACATCATGTGCCTAAAACAACCTGGTTTCTTGAAATATCAGCAGAGAGCAGGGTTATGCTCAGATATCCAGCTCAGATTCCTGAATGTGGTATTTTTTCCAGGACTACTTTGCTTTTCCGCAGTGCTGAGACCAGCTCTGGATGTTCCCCCCCTTCTTAATTTCTGATCGCCTCTTCAAGTTGTCTGCATGATAGCAAACCTTTCACAAAAGAGGCTTAACATGCAGCTTTCCAAAGAAGAAAATTTATTCCTGTATCTTTGAAAAAATCCATGTGGAAGATCACCAGTTACTGTAGAAAGTGCATGGAAGAGAACACTTGGAAGTCAAATGGGTAGCCCTGGTAGCCTAGGAGCTTTTGTACAAAAAGGCAGCATCCAGTCAAGATGACAACAGTATAAAACATACAGAGGAAAATATTGACCTCTTCTAGCATGAAGCAAACCACCATTAAACAGTCCTTGCAGAACTACTAGCAACACAATAGTCATGAAGAAAATTTACTTAAATATATATGTCTCTTCCGAGAAAGTTGTGTGGGTATCAAAGGCACTTTAAAATGAAACAACTTAAATAAACCTAGTCTTGTAATGTAAAAAAGCCCCTAGATGTATTCTGCATTCTACTGCAATGAAAATAGACTTAATTACTCTAGTCTTACTTAAGAAAATAAGATGCCAGTATTTTATGTTCCACAGGAGAAATGAATGCTCATTTTGTAACTTCACATATATACAAACATCCCAAATAATTAATGCTTTACAGTTCCTGTCACCAACATAACCTGCATTACCCAAGAAACCAGTTTTCAGTAAGATTCTCCAAAATCAATATACAAATGAGGAAATTCTACCTAAAGATCAGGGCTACATATTAGAAGATTTAGGACCTAATGTTGGTCACTTCTTCCATCAACAACAGTATCTCTAAAAAAGGTACTATGAGAACTAATAAAAAGAGGCAACCACCAAGACTGACTAGGCTCCATTGGCAAATAGCTGAGAAACACTGAGAGGGAGTTGTTCAAGTTGTACAGATTCTCAGTACCTTTGATAACACAAGTCTTATAAAAATGTACTCTCAATAACTCAGTCTTAAGTAGAATGTGAGTAAAAAGCTAAGAGAACATAGTAAAGGAACAGGAAAAAGTAATTAAGGGAAATAATGTTTTAAGACAAATTATGAAGACACTCATGAAAGCTTTTAAAGATTAGTGGTGACTTCATCACTCAGTACTATTATTTTGAGATTGTTGGGATCTGTAGTATTTTTAAGTTAACCTTTACTTTCTTGTGTAGCTAAGCAAGAAGAAAGGTTAAATGTATGCTCACTGAAGCACTTTTTAAGTATGACAGCAACTGGATGTTAGGCTGGGGAGCCATGCAATCTTTGCAGGAAACTAGACCAGGTTGATCAAAGCCCCATCCAGCCTGGCCTTGAGCACTTCCAGGGATGGGGCATCAGCAACTCCTCTGAGCAGCCTGTTTCAGTGTCTTACCACCCTCACAGTAAATAAATTCTTCCCAGTACTTAATCTAAATCTACCCTTTTGCAGTTTAAAACCATTACTCCCCATGCTACCGCTACGCTCCCTGATCAAGAGAAAAAGTCTTACGAGCAGAGGCTGAGGAAGCTGGGGTTGTTCAGCCTGGAGAAAAGGAGGTTGAGGGAAGACCTTATTACTCTCTACAACTAACAGGGAGGAGGTTGTAGAGAGGCAGGGGTCGATCTCCCAAGTCATAGGTGATAGGACAAGAGGAAATGGCCTCAAGTTGCATCAGAGGAGGTTCAGATTGGATATCAGGAAAAATTGGATTATTAAGCATTGGAATGGGCTGCCCAGGGAAGTGGTTGAGGCACCATCCCTGGAGGTATTCAAAAGACAGGTTGGCATAGGACTTATGATATGCTTTAGTGACGGGGGGGAGGACTGTGTTGGTTTTGAATTTTTTTATCAGAGTTAGGTTGATGGTTGGACTAGATGATCTTAAAGGTCCCTTCCAATCTAGACGATTCTGTGATTCTATGATGGTTGCCTCAGATACAAATATTTATAATACAGAAAAAATCTTGAGAGAATTACCATCGTCAATACAACATAGAAAAAAACAGGTCTCTAAAATCTAGTTTTGTGAGAAGTGGACAAAAAGATAATACTGTGCTAGTTTATAGACACTTCTTCATCCCCTTTTGCTTTTTTTAGACTATTTCAGTGCGTTCAATAGTGCATTAGAGACTATTCTCTGAACAGAGAATTCAGGAGCAATTACTGATCAATAGTGTAAAGCCTAAGAACTGACATTAATGACAAGGATGTATTTTCTAGCTAGCATTTGACCAATTCTAACAAAATATTGGGCATATGAAGAAAAATTACAGTCTAGGAAACATATTAGAAAAAACGTATTAAACTTACCAGTTTAACTGAAAGTAGAAACTTTACCTATAACTTCAAGATTATATTCCATGTTATAAAAATATAATAGTAAAGCTCAAATTTCTTTTGAAAAACAGAGGAAGTTTATGACTTGTTTTCTCTTTCTCAGTTGTTTAACATTGAAGCATTTTATCTATGCTCTATGCTATATAACTGCTTTATACAGATGATGGCTTATTCTGCACTAGGGCTGCTCTTGTTCCTTGTCATAGCTCTGTCCACCAGACAGTTCAACCACATACAGCAAAGTCAGAGTGCACCAGCATGCATGCAAGTTCCCTGGAGACCTTTAGAAGCAAGTGCCAGCCCAGGCTCACCTGCTCCGCTTTCACAGGCACTGTAGCTGCCTTATTCTATGCAGACTTTTGCTATAGCTCCTCCTTAAAGAGCTGGTTTAAGGGAATGTTGAGTGGGATTTTTTTACTCTACTGAAAGAAATATGAGAAAAAGAAGTCAAACTTCTAAAGCCATTAGGAATAACACACTTTTCTGCAAGACAGCAAACATAGAAAAATCTGTTTATAGCCAAGAGACCCAACATTTTGCTATCCACTCTGAAAGTTCTTCATCAAGAATCATCAAATATACAGGCTCACAGGCAAAGGCTGGTCCAGCAAGACACTTGAGGGCTTTGCAAGTCTGAAAAAGACTGGCAGTAATGTAATTCTTCTTAATTGAACTTAATAAAAAAATTCAATTTTCTCCCTTTTTCAACAAGTTGCCTTAAGAGAACACTTACTGAACCAAAAGCTATTTTCATGTCAGAACAGCCTAACACTGCTAGGACTGTGTTGTCTCACCATTTGCAAACAGTACTTTTTTAGTTCAAAAACTCTGGATTTAAGAGTCTTTCACTTATACTGGAACGTGGACTTGGCATTTAGTTAGAGATGATCAGGTATAATGGATCTATTCCTCACATAAAATAAGTGATTCAAGATTGTAGTAGAAAGAGTGAGATGACCAGCATCTTAAGCAAATTATGTATAATTGAGAGACTAACACAGGAGCCTATAAACACTGCAAGAATCTGGACTGAGGCCTTGATCAGGACTATGCTACTATTATTTTAAAAATATAGGGGAGCTGCAAGAAAATACAGAAATACACATTTCAATGAAATGGACTAAAACACTCTAATTATTCATTTTACTTTAAAGTTGTATGTCTTGCAATCAATGTTTAGTACTAGCTGATACAAAGTATCAACTCTGTATCAACTCACAAAGAAGTAAGCAATTAAGCACACAAATGAGTAAAGAATGGGATAAATGGTAAATCCAATGAAGTTCTCAAAAAGAACATCAATTTTGGTTAATAAAAATTTGACAACAAAATAAAGCTGTAAACATTACAGATTTACAAATAATGCCTACGGAAATCAAACCAAAACCTCTCAGCGTTAGGAAAGGTGGTCACAAAACAAAATGCAGTCCAGGATATTTCTAATCTGAGTTTCTGTCATTGCTTTACATTCTCCATAATAGCAACGACTCTGGGAAACAAGAAGAGAGTGTTGTACATTTGCTGTTGTACACCGCACAGGAGCTGGGAATTGCTGAGTGTACGTATGAGACGAGTACCCCGGCAGGAGCAAATTGTGATACTCTATTTAGTTGCCTGCACACATGGTCAGAAACATTCCTTCTTTCAAGATGTTCCTTATTGTTCCAAATCCCAAATTTTCAAGTACCATTTTATTAGTTTATTAATAAACTTTGTCTTCTGACTTCCTACGGTTAGGAATTATTTGCCCAATATTCTTCCTTCTTAGAATGGATATTGCCACAAAGAAACCTCTAGCATGGAACAGGACAGCATTTCTTGCCTACAGCATTTGATACTTTCTTGTCTATGAATTCAAAGGAAAGGAAAGGGATAAATCTGTGGTGACCAAGATGAAGAATTCAAGATCGTATGGGTATTATTGCATATACTCACAAACTAATTTTCAGTGAATCTACTTGATAGAATTACTTACTAGAGACAAGCAGGAGTATAAGTTTCATCTTTCAGGCACATTGAATGTGCCTGAATATGTCTCTGAGATGACTGTATCATAAAAAAAGAGACTGCATATGTAAGGTCAGGGACAGTACATCAGTGCTAGGTGTACCTATGAAAATGCTCATATGAACAGCCTTCGGAAGTGAAGAATCACAACTGATTTTGATGGGCATGTGTGAAAAGCAGTTTTATCCCCTGGTTCAATGACCAAGCTCAATCACCAGCAAGAAGAAGGTGTCTTTTTAAAAGTATATATTAGCTGCAAAGATCAAAAGGATATTGGTCCTCTGAACTTCTTTCTTAAGCTAGCTGACTACTAAAGGGATCTTCAACACAGACAAAATTTCCTTCCTTGATTCCCTCCATGGCTGAACTAACCACTGTCCAACAATAATTATGCTACTGCTTCATGTAGTACAGCAAAACATAAATACTGCAAATATTCTGGTATGTGGGTTCGTTTGTTCGGGTGCCCCCAAAAAAAGCATAGATTTCTTCCAGTAACACAACCTGCACACCAATTTCATTGCAAAACCTGCTTTCTGCTTATGCATTTTTCTTACTTTCCAGTTCTTTACATGTCCCATAGTTGGCTAGCATACTGAGGCAAATAATACAAGATGGCAAAAGAGCAAATACAAAGCAATACACCTTATATAGAGATGTATTTAATTTTTTAGATACTCTTCCTGAATTTACACATATTCTTGTTCCTTGCCATCAAAAGTACCATGTGACCATGGCACAATCACAACCTTATCAACACCAAGGATCCAGGACCTGTATATTCTTATATCACCTTTTAAGAAAAGGCATCAACCTTCCAGGCTTTTCATGATTGTGTCCTACTGCAAATCAGATCTCTTCCATCAGAGAACCTGTTTGCATCAGGCCTTCCAGTAAAACATATTTTTAAAGCATTTATCTTCAGAGCCTTCTCCTGAGAAATCATGCTATCTTTTCAGGTCATCTTTTACGGCAGCCCATTCTGAGGGTAGGCAACAAAAAAGCAGACTTTGGATTGAACTGTATCTCCTCATGTGAAACGGAGTTAGGGAGGCTTTTCTCAAGTAGTGATTCAAGATCAGCATGGCAGATAAAATTGAAACATGCTGATATCAGAAGTGGGTACAAAGCAAATAGCAAGATTGTAAAAAGCAATTTCAATTAGAAGACTCCCTGAATTCTTGGTTTGAGGTGACCTACTCGTTTTTCTTACAGTAAGTAGTACACTGAGGAATAGTGGTAAAATTACTCTACAATTATTAACAATTAATTTTATAGTTTTAATGATTTAACTTGATATCTTTACCATTCTTACTCACTGTTGTGTTTCAGATTGCTAAGTGGAAGATACCTAGCTTGGAACACAGGTTCAGGGTAAAATCACTGAGCGAGTATGAGAACACTGAAGCAGCAGTTTGGTATGCAAAGCCTCCAATGTCACAGCCATATGAGGAAGTTCCAGTGCTGATTATCCACATCCAGTATGGAAGCCATGGCATGTATAATACCAATGCATGCTGATTCTGATTAGACGTATCATTTAAGTCTTCTGAATGTGTTACTTCAGTAACAAACGGATAAAAAAGAAATAGGACCATGGCAAAGATAAAAACTTTATTTGGAATTCAGATGGACAATGCAAAGGAGGAGGAGGATTTATGACTGAAACTTCTTTAAAGTTTCAGACAAGTTGTTATGCACTGCACATCCAGAATGTGACCACTTTCAGATTATTCCCCTACGCCTTCAGCATAAGAAGGAATGGAGAGACAAAAGAAAGAGGGAAGCATACATCTGCAGAATTTCAAAGCAAAGGCTTGGGGGAGAGAAACAGAAAGAGAAGCCAGAGATCATGTGTAGCATCACCTGCACTGACTATAAATTATGTTCCTGTCATTACATTAGGAGACCTATTTAGAGGTTCTGATATCACAAAATTTACTCCAGGTAGGAGTCCGAGATTTTCAAAAGTGCCTAACATCTGAATCCATATTTCAGGGTTTTTCCTAAAGCCATTACTTTAAGAGATATCATCTTCAACAGAAAAGCTATTTTCCTCTTATTACTTATATCTCAGTAGAAATCCTGCTGTTGGGGATTTAAAACTTGTTTACAAATTCAGAAATCTATATGAAAAATTGTTTAAAATAAATGTTTCTTAAAACAATGAGCCCTGGATATATTTTTTAAAGAAAATATTAATTAAAAAAAAAAAAAAAACAAAACAAAAAAAACCCACTTTATTATGCCAAAAAGTAAAACTTATTTTAGTATCATTAGCAATTTTTTGTAGTGTGACTACAGAGTGTGATTGCCTCATCTTTGAAGAATTTGTCACCCACTCCCCAAGACGCGACATTCTTGTTGACATTCCACAAGTATTGGGCCAAATGCAAAATGATGGATTTATTACAAAGCTTAACCTGACATCTGTGACTATCTCCTACCAAGATCAGAATTAAGAATGATGTGGCATCCTCTAAAGAAATCCAGAACCCTAAATCTGAAAGGAAAAAAAAAAAACAAAAACATAAAGAGAGAGGCACCTCATTGCTAAGTCTCACACTGAGCTGTATTTTCTGGTAAAAACCATTATGCCACCATAAAAACACTATATATTAATAACTTCAGCCTTTATTTTATGTGGCTAAAACTAAGTATTGGTGGGGAGTCTCATTTTTACAAGGACAAAGATGTCCAAACCGACATCAATTCAATTGTAATTCCAGGCACGACCAACAGATATTGCCAATTTTTAAAATACATCCAGAGACCTGTCAGTGAGATGAAAGCTGGCTGCAACAATGGACATCCATGATATAAGTTTAATAAAGTTTCAGATCTTTTAACCAGTAGGGTGTTGACAATGCCATGAGACAGTTTCACTGTAAGCCAATTTTCAGTGCTCAAACAACTAACATCAAAACCTTCAATGAAGTGCACTTTTATGAACTCTCTGGCTCACTCTATGCATATCAAGATTTATAACTTTATATAAATAAAAATATTACTATTTTACCAGATTCTGTTCAGTATTTTGGTTATTCAGATATTTGTTATGTGAGTAATAATGACTATAAAAGCAAACTTGGCAAGTAAATGTCTTTACAAATCAAATATTTTTTCCAAAATCTCTGATTACATTACTTCTGAAACAGAAAACAGTTTACAAGTATTTGTAAAATACTTCTGAAATAAATGAAGGTAAGCTTAACCATGTCGTGCTCCTGCAGTTAAAAAGTGCATTTGCTTTTCCTGTCAGGACAGGACGTTGTGCAAGGCGTAACATGACTACTGGATCAAAAACCCAGGAGGGAGAGAAGAAAAGATACCCCCTTATCTCCTTTGGAATATTACACCTACATGGGTCACATTTCCAAAGACATTTATATGGAAATTTCTCAGTTATCAAAATTCAGTATGCCCCTAAAGTATGATCCTCAGGCTTAGAAAGCCTTGCAAATTTTTACTTATATTTTCTTAATCATACTTCAATAAATTCATTAATTTGAGGTATCTACACATCCTGAATTTTTACATCCATAGCACCCCATACATGGAAGCGGCTTATATTTTATTTATATTTTTCTAGTATTCAGAAACAGTATCCTTTTTACACTAAGTAAATTATGATCATTATTTTATTTCCATACTTCGGACATAGGCTATTTAACTATTTTACCCTCTTTCCATAAAATTAGTTATATAATTAAGTAATTATACATAGTATCTGTTTTAGTGTCAAAGTGAGCTTATATCGTACTAATGCATATGTTTTTTGAAAAGTTAAAAGGCTTTTTTTGCAGTGAAAGCGGTGGTTTTTAAAAATAACCATAGTATTTAGTTGGTATTTTCTAAAGCTCCGTACTTTTCATGCCATTATCAGAACTAGAGAGTACATGCTGGGGCTGCATTGTACTTTCCAGTTGAAAGAGCAGCAAAAGGAGACAACTGCACATTTACTCTGATATTCACTAGGTAAAACCTTCAATCCCTGCAAAACAAAAACCATACTTTGTTCACTCTGAGGGACACAATAAAAATACAAATAGAAGATCCTTTCAGCAAATAATGACTCATGCATTTAGTCTTTGTTCATTTTCTCTGATGACTTGTATGAAATGCTACAAAATACTGGGTCACTGAATATACAAAATGTAACAGCACACTTATTATCACAAAGACATGCTCCTTTACAGACTCTTTTAATAACAGGACGCAGCTAACCAATTCAAAATATGCAATGCAGTCTCCTGAATATACTATAAAAGCGCTACGTCTCAGCCTCTATTTGTGACTGTGCTTAAGAAATGTAATTAACTGGCCAAGAAACAATGAAAGAATTTAATCAGAGCTGGATTTCTCAGAGAATTCAGTGCCCTATACAAAATTATTTTGAGCAGAATTCTCAGAAAAAGACAGTGAAAATAAAATCACCGGAGCAAAATGTATAGTAATACATAAGCAGCCTTCTATTTTTTTTATTTTCAAAGGTACAGACACCAAAGGAAAAGAAATATCTACAGTGATTAAATACTGGATCAGTTATTTGCGAGCATTATTTTCCAAGAATATCTAGAATGACCACAGATTTTAAAACCTCAAAAGGACACTGATATCTCTTGAAAACTATTATCTTTACACTTTTATGAATCACCAGATATTATGCAATAGCTCTGCATGTGTCAAAATGCACTTAGTTCTTCCACCCGTGTCTGTAATAGCTAATATTTAACTTAGCTACTTTATGTTTAGCCACTGCAGATCAGGGAGATACTTAAAAATTTCCTGAGAAGAGGCAGACAGACTTTTTGGTTGTTTATTTTAAAGAGTAAAGGGTAACAAAAACTATTCAAATTTTGTTTTACAGCTAGCATCTGCAGTCATCACTTTTGCACATAATCCCTTTTACTCTCTCATACATGGAGACTTAATCAGTTTGCCTGTTTGTAGGAATAACCATTAGGGGGGAAAAGGGAGAGAATAATTACTTACCTTACAGTAACTGGAGTTCTCTGAAATGTATCGCTTTGATGCACAGACACCTCAGGCACTCAACATGTAATCTTAAGGCCATCGATATCTGTTGGGGCTGTTCCTGACTGCTCCCACCCTACTCCCTACAAGGCATGAGACAGGCGACGCGAGGACCTGCAGCTCCCTCGCCACTGCAGAACCCAAATGGGAGATTCCTCAGTGGTGAGGATGGAGGATGTCCTGTGCCTTCATATGCACAGGACACCTCAAGGAACCACACGTATTGACATCCGCTTTCTTTTTCAAATGGCTGGTCTTAGGCACCTCATTTTTGCTGACTCACAAACAGTAACCTGATCTGCAGAATCTACATGCTCCAAGCCTGTCTAAAAATGACTCATACAATTCTGCCAAAATGAGCAGCATACCTATAAGCCTTTATAATGAAATAGTATCCCATAAATGTTCATAATAACTCCCAGCGAGCAGCTTTTTAAGAAAACCTACAATCAAGTCCTGAAAGTGAGGACTCAAGTTCCAGCATGTTCATAGTCATTCCAAATATTTAAAAATATTAAAAACAAAAATATTCCAAATATTTAAAAAACCCTCTCCAGCTCACAAAATACCAGGTCACCCAACATTTCACAGTATTTTAGTCTGGGCAGATAGCCTTCCCAGAAAGGAAAAATAAAGAGAGTGGGAAACGTCAGTTGTGCTTCTGTAAGCCTGTTTAAAATTAATTACAGGGAAACATCATAAAACATCTTTTAATTCAGGGTTTAATAAATGTGTTGAAAAGGTTAGTCATAAATAAAACCCTTTCTCTTCTCAAATTCACTGCAAAACTAGACTTGACCATAAAAGCGATGCTGGAAAAGGGACATTAAATTTCTATCTTGCTAACAAAGAGAAGAATGTGTTTCTATACTATTTTGCTCATTGTGCCTTATACTGCGTTAATCCAGTCAGCCCTATCTGTTTAACATAATTTAATCTATACTGCCAAATAACATTGGAAAAATTAAGTGCTTAATACAATATATGTTAAGAATGCATATAATACACAGGGATTATATTTTTGTTTTACTTTAATATATAGATAAGATACCTATAGCATCATATTTTAGTACGTCACGTTTACCTATGTAAAAGTGAATAAATACTATGCCTAATACTATCAAGAAAACATAAAGACAAAAGTCATAACTACACCCATTTCTGCTCTGTTTAGTAACAATAAGATATGATCTACAAAATAATAAGAGTGTGTGTATGTGTGTGTTTGAAATGTCTACCTGAAACAGCACATATAGAAAGAATTAGAACAAGGAAACTAACACACACGTACCAGAAGCCAAACAATCCTGTACCTTAAAAGAAAAATCAAATATAGAATATTTTACTCTAGAATTAACAGATTTTACTCCGTCTGATGTGCTACATTGTGATGTTGCTTTTAAAGATTAAAAGAAAATAGATTGGGGTTAACTATACAATATGGGACAAGAACCTTGATTTTCAACTTATACCTCAGTGGGTGCTCACTGACTTACAAGCATTTACAGGACATTAGATTTGGGGATATTCAAACACTCCTTTAAATTAGCTCACAGAGTCTGCTCTCCCCACGCTTCCTCTACAGTCAATGGAGAGAGGCAGATAACTCTAATGGGCAATTCACACTGGAAAACTAAGTTTAGGTTCTCTGAGTCATCCCCAAGAGAACCTTTCTCTCTTCATCAACTATGACAGGAGCCAAGGGAGATGAGCTTCAAACTGAAGTTATCATTTAGGAATCTGTTGAACAGTATCACATTGTATAAAGTGTGAATAAACTATCATGGTCCGCATGGCTAAGAACTAGCATCTACGTCTCTTTTGAACAATGCTCTGTGAAAAATTAGAGAAATCATTCATTTACATATGGCAGTTTCCAAAATACTACATGAAATTGAAACTTTTGCCTTTCTGATACTGAACATTACATGTTAAGATGTTCGAACTAGTAACCATCATTCTCATCAACTGTATGTCTGGAAAAAATACAGCCTAAAGACAACATCGGGGTGCTTTTCAATAGAACAGCTGTCTTTTTAACATTTTTATTTAAAAAACCCCAAACACTTTTATAAGTTAATTTTTCTCTGCAACAACAAACATCAGACCCAAAAGCTTGGGTCATCTCACCTAGTTTGAGAAAACAGAACAGTAGTTTAGGTACTCCAGAGCAAGTTCCCTAACTCACCGGTCACTCCCTTAGAGTCACTAGGAACAAAGAGCATTTGCAGAGACAAAAAAATTTAGATGTCTATTATGGGAAGAAACTGTTCCCTGTAATTTTTTATTTCTCTCCATTTACTGTAAAGGAAGACTAGACAACTAAGATACAGACTTGTACATTCTAGACTTTTAAAGCCAAGTTAGAGGAACCCAAAATAAAATATACCAAGAAGTACTATCCCAACAAAAAAAAACCCAAACAACAGCAAAAAACAACCCCAAAACAAAACAACAAGAAAAAACCCACCCCAACCCACACAAACTCAAAGGAAAATCAATCATGTAGAGAAACAGGGAGTATAGGAATGGGAAAGCCCTATTCTAAGCTGTGAAGTAAGTGACAGAAACCAATTTTTATTAGGAATACAAGAAAAAAAATGTCACTAACTTTAGGACCATCATGGCATAGGTGGGGTACTGCAATGCAGCTGCTGCATCATGAGTTGAGACCAACAGCATATTGACCTAAAACTAAACAAGTAATACTACGTGTAGTCTTACCTCATCTGAATGATGTTTGAGAGTCTGTCTACTGCTAATACTCTGCCAATGCTTATGAAATGTGTCATGACATAAAAAGTCCAAATATGTTGAGGCAGGAGGCCTCTTGGCATCTTGGAGGAGGCATCTTGGTCTCCTTTTGATGGTGTTTTCATTGAGTCCTTACTTACTACAGGGACAGCTGTTATTTCACAGAACCACAGAATGGTTTGGGTCAGAAGGGACCTATCAAGATCACCTAGTCCAACCCTGCTGCCATAGGCAGGGACATATTTCACTATATCACATTGCTCACAGTCCCATCCAACCTGGCCTTGAACAATTCTAGGGATGTTGCATCCACAACTTCTCTGGGCAACCTCTTTTAGTGTCTCACCATCCTCATCACAAAAAATTTCTTCCTTAGTCCAATCTAATTCTGCTCTAATTCTGCAGTTTAAAACCATTTCCCCTTTCTTGTCACTATGGGCTCTGATAAAATGTTTTTCTCCATCTTTCTTATAAGCAGCATTTAAGTACTGGAAGGCTGCAATAAGATCTCCCTGGAGCCTTCTCTTCTCCAGGCTGAACAGCCCCAAGTTCTCAGCCTGTCCTCAGAGTAGAGGTGCTCCAGCCCCCTAATGATATTTCTGACTGTCCTCTGGATCTGCTCCAATAAATCTATATTTCTTCTTGTACTGAGATCTCCAGATCTGGACACAGTACTCCAGGTGGGGTCTTGGGAGAGCAGAGTAAAGGGGCAGAATCAACCCCCTCAACTTGCTGGTCTCACTTCTGATGCAGCCCAGGATACGGTTTGAATGTTTATGGTACTCTGCAAGAACTGAATAATCAATGCCCATCCTACACAATGAGGAAAAAATGTCATGATAAACAGTCTCACAGATTTTTTTATTTTATCAAAGTTCCACTAGAAGGTTAGGGTGGCTGTTCTGATAGCTGAAAGACTTGGTGCAACAAAGTAAAGAATTGGGACATAGAATTATTTTATGAAAAAAGTTAATCACAAAACCTTTCAAAATAATTCTATTTAGTTTCCTGAATTACATTCTCAGTATTGAATATGTAATCTCTCAGAAAAGTCAGTATTTCAAACATCAACTGTTCTCTAAAAGAAAAACTACTCTGAGCATACTGACAACATAAAAATGCTATATGGTTCATCTTTACATGGATCTTT
>VZTM01004873.1:42637-69842 GCA_013400555.1 Jacana jacana | reverse complement strand
TATATATAGTGGCTAGATTAATCATAAGGAAGCTCACAACTATTTTCTGGAATATTACAGGAGTAGGAGCTATCAAAGTTTTAATGGCATGAAACCAAGCCAGGGTTTCCAAGAGGGAAATCCATGCAGCTACAGAAAGAAAGCTGAAAGTATACTCCACTCCCAAGGAATCTTGACCTTTTAAAAGACAGAGGTTTTATATGAGAATGAAGGAGGAATCCTTTGAAGAATTTTTGGCTGATCTTAAAATAAAGGTTCTGTCAAGTAGCTATGATGTTTTGAGAGATTCCATTTTAAGGGATTAGATAGAGATTGGCATCAAAGATACGATAAAGATCCCAGAAAGGTAGGATTAAAAAAAAAAAAAAAAAGCCAAGAGAGGGGAAAATCTGTTCAGTCTATCTAGTACAAGCATAAAGACAATATAGACAATATGAAAATATCAGAAGAGGAGCAGAGAAGAGGAGCAGGACATGGTGTTTACCAGGAAAGGAAACTAGACAGATTTGAAGAAACTCTTCAGAACTATCGGCAAGCAGTAGCAAAAATGAAATACGAAAGTATATGTTTCTTGACAGGCACTGTCCTATACAAGACATTTTAAGGTAGAATGATTTTTTTTTAAAATGTTCATAAATTTTTAAACAAATTGCAAGTTCAGATTCTTCTGCTGGATCCAAAGAAACTTCATTGCACGCCAACCACTATGCATGTTTAGACCACATTACAGGAGGTTCTGCTTTCATGGACTTCCTTTGGGCTTAAAGTTCATTTGTGAGTTTTCACAGGAAAGTGTAGGAAAGTCCATTTATTTGAAGCAACTGTGGCTACTTAAATAGATACCAAGGATGTTGAGTAGGGAGAACACCAGTAGGGAATCTGAAAAAAGGATCCAAGAAGGCCTGAGAAGTAGGGTTAGACAGGCATGCAAATGTAAGGGCAGAGAAATAATATAAAGGATTAACTGGACACAAGATAAAACAGAGTCATTACAAATATGCCATTCACAAAGATAATGAGGGTGTCCAGAGGCCTGTTAGCACGTGAATGTTCCATGAGAGATCACATCACAGGGGCAATCTGTGAAAGTAGCTTTTGAGTTAGTACACAAAATGGACATACTAACCTATAAATCTGGGAAAAGAATTACCAAATCAAAGGCATTAACAAAGACAACTCCTGGCCTTATGCATGTTGGCACTGGAAGAAAAAGTATTCAAAAGATGGCTTAGAGACAGTATTATTGAAAAAATATTCAATAGAAGTGTGTGGCCTGTGTGTCTAGGACACTTGTCAACACCACAGTTCAAAATACAAACTGAGAGACCAGATCTCTGGCTCAGCTCTGTGATTGTAAGAAGTGACACATACTTGTTTATTGATCTGTTATGGTCAGAGCTGACACAAATCACTTTGTAGGCAAAAGAAAGACCAGATTTGAGAATATAAAAAGAGTGTGACTTTTAATGTTGTTTTTTTAAGGCACAACCATTCAATTTGACAATAAAGTTTAAGTTGAATAAATAATTACTGATCAAAGACATACTTTCTAGAGCATATGAGGAGTCTACTCTTGAAAACACAGAGAATGACATCACACCTGGAAAGACTATTGAAAAAAAGAATTATCCTATTTGAGAAGAAAGTGGTCTGGGGTTTGGAGAAGCTGTACAGATGACACAATGCAGGCAGTCATTAAGGTTACCACCTGCTGGATAGTGAGGGTATCTCATCACCAAACGCATATGACCAATTCAGATGAGACTTTTCTGTGTTTAGCACCATGCCCTTCAGAGTTAACAGCACAGTGGTGTCAATATATTATGACCTGACATACTTAACAGAGTGCAGGGCACTCACAAGACAGCTGAAAAATTTGAAAGAAAAGACCATACGTTGATTTATCTGAACCTGTTGTAAGTATCTGACTCAGACATTAGTCTGAAATTGCATTTGGATTGACTATAGCATCAGAACATGTTATGGCACACATTGATGCTCTATTTGTTTGGTTATGGAGTCCCACATATTTTGCTTAGCCATGGTGCCCTGGTTCAGAAGCTCAGACCTGAAATGATCTGTAAGGAATGAAAGATATCCAGAATAAAATGGTGAGCTGAGATAAAACTGTTAAAAGATGATTCAAGCAAACTGTGAAGCTGAAAAGTAATCCATACTTTCACTGAACTTGAGAGAAATGTCATTGCAAAAGGCCTTCTTGCCAGCTGAAACTTGGTTAAGCAGAGACTCTCAGCACTCCCAAATTAGTCCATATAACAGTGGAAGATACAACAGGTCTGAAACATATAATAAATTGCTAGAGACCCACCTAAGTCATATTATAATTCTGATTTTTTTAAGGTGGGTGATGCTGTTCACATAGACAACAGTGTTGCCTGGAACATTGGATCTGTGGGGAAATTACTCTTTCTTCATATGAAATGCAAAGTCCAAAAGGACTGATTCTTAGGAGAAAAAATTGTCAAGGAAAAGGTATTTTTCCTTTTGCATCTTGAAAACAAGCAGAAAGCTAAAGATTCTGCAATGCTGCGAGAGGAAAGACAGCACCAGTAACTGCAGCTGAGACCAGATGCCTCTGAGTAGATCTGTGAGAGCTCTGAAAAGGCTTACCTAGTATTGCTGAAATGCATATGAGATTTAGCATGTCCTGTGTTAGCCTTGTAACAACTGATGGCACAGTATTCATATGAAGGAGGCAATGTAAGGCTCAGAGTGCTGCCTGATTGACGGTGGCTTAAGAAGGAGCCGAGAGAACCGGTCTGAGCTGTTAGATCCCCAGACAGGCTTGGTGAGGGGCTGAGGCAATGAATTGTGCTTGATTATGTGGGCTACACTGTAGAGCTCTGTTATCACTGTAATAAGCCATATATACTACAAATCCTGACTCTCTAAAGACTCAGCCTCCACATTCTGTACCCTAGGGCTGTCAGAAAGAGCAATCCCAAAGCAAACGGTGTGCAGCTGTAGGTATTAGCCCAGATCCAAACTGGTCATGTTTGCCATAAGGATATCATCTTGTAAGTGCCGAATATACGTAGATAATTTAATGTTTACTTAGTAATCTGCTTCAAGAGGCAACTCACAACTATTTTAACTTATATTAATCTTAAGCAACATTGCTAGCTGAAAACATGCAGTAAAGAGAAGTAACTGTACCTGCTTTGTCCTCTTGAGCCAAAATACAGCAGCTTTTGTTGAATCAAGGGGCAGGGAGGGACATTGCTTGGGTTTCCAGAGTTTGATCAAAAGGAATCTGATGTCAGTGAAGGGACAAAATAAAGTGGGAGAAAGAGTAAAGCTTTTGAGGCCTGAATTTGAGCATGTGTTAAGAAATTATAAATACCTCTGAGAGGTTTTAAGGTGCTGATCCCAAGTCCACGTGAGTCAGCAGAAGTTTTACTCTTCTTCCCTTGGGCATGGATCAGGCCCTGCACTACTCCAGGTTTTGCTCCGACCTAACACTTTTTGTTGAAATAGCCCTTCTTTACTCTGTCAAAGTTTCAGGAGCCTCAAATGGCAAGAAGTGTGCTGCCAAACCCTTATCATTTTAACAGCTGTACTAAATATTTTGTAACTCAAATCAGGACATACTTTAAAAGAGAGCACTGTGTTTCGTAGCTGCAGTTCTGAGTGGGGAGGGCAATCACCCAAGGAGCATTTGTTTACAATGGGAGGCTTGAGCCATGCATTCCCATGTGCATGTTAAATGGGGGGTGGGGTGGGGTGTTGGTCTTGAGGTTTGTTTGTGAACAATTTGGCAGTCTTTGAATAAATTATATGAACTTACCACACACAAATAAGCTCAAAATCTTTCTCTGCCCCTCCACCCCTATTTTGTATATTTGTTTGTATCCTTTTTATCTGATTTAACAAAGGAGCTAAAATAAACATCTGCTCTCTTTCAGAGATAAATTTAGGGATTACTTCCAAGATTTCAATAAGGCCTTTCATGAAGTGGATATAAATAGAGATAGCTGTGTAACAATGTGTGACCTACTCGGGATACTACAAGAATTCAACTATTGCATTGACCATGAGCAGTTTTGTAGTCTTCTAACCAGGTTTGTATGGTTGTCTCCTAAGCACCTCTGTGGTCACATCCAGCAAAGACTGTAGGCTCCTAGCTAGTGTTAAGCATATAAGAAGGTCTGTTAAAACTAGTAGAGATACCCACATGTTTAAAACTGCATGTAGACAAAAAAATATTTGTAGGTAATTCTGCAGATAGCAAGAATGAAATATCCTCTTACATAAAAAGGTATGCTTTGAGTATGTGTATTTGTTTGCTAGTTGGTTTTATTTATTTAATTTCAATTTAATAGAGTGTGTGAAACAGATCCTGTTCCAAATAGAAATGAAATAAATAATCTTAGAAAATAGCAATAACTTTCCAAGACCAGTGCTGCTGTCGCGCAAAAACTATGCCTTTAATTCTCTGTGTTAATATGAGTAAGGAGAAAAATCTTTTCTGTATATGTTAAAAAACTGCAAAGGACCTGCTCCAACATTAGGTAGGCCTGGTTTCTGTGCACCAAACAGACCCCTAGAGGTTATGTGCTTGGCAGCATTGGGTTTTGTTCTCCAGAGCCTGCCAGACCAGACTCTTTTTTAAAAATGAAATTAACAAAGTCTTTTCACAGTTCACCTTTAATTAGGTGATCAACTCTTTATGAATTGAAACCTTGATAGGAATCTGCTGCTTGTTTCTTTCTCAAAGACCTCTTGATGATAAACACCTCTATTCATTGTAATTTTGTGCAGATTATTCCTTTCTTGATCCAAAATAGTCTTTTCTAAATAATACAGAGTAGATTAGCATATGCATTTAGTTTTATTACTAAAATTTTAATGCCCACTTGGCAATTTATTTCTCTGCTGAAATGGTGTTGATTATTTCCTTTTCCACACACTGTCTCCAATATTGGAGCCAGCTTGACATGGGTAGTATGTGGGAGTGCTGTGCAGCTGCAAGATGCAAAATCAGGGCTCTTGAATATTTTTTTTCTTACTAGCAGATACAGGGTCTATAGTTAATTTCTTTTCCAGCCTGTTTTATAAAGCTTCCTCTTTGTTTTACTGGCTCTCCCCATTAATTAGACATTCTTGTAACTGGATATGCTGGTGATTGGTAGCTGAGGCATTGGTCCCCAGTGACTTACTGTGGAAACAGATGATAAAAGTACATTACAGTAACTTAGTTTCAAACAAGAAAATCAGGGTTCTGAAGTGGGTCCATCTCCTCTATCAAATCTTGGCTCTCTAGGGCTTGCTTTGACCATGATTCTGACAAAAAAGCTGAATGCAAGACTAAAAAAAGTCCAGCCTTTCCCTTGCAGCATAAGAATTGTCTACCTAATACATGTGTGTATTGAATCTATAGTTCTGATAATTGGCTGTGAGATTATTAGAGTCTATTAAAATCCTCTCCATGGATGGTAACTGTAAGGTCAGTCTGGAATAATTCCATGAGAGCCACTGGATCTGTATCAAAACCACCCAATGTACACTGGACTCTGCAGACTGTCTGACTGTCTTTCAATGGTAGGAAATTCCATAATCTGACTGCACTGGCTTTATACCAGGTAAGCAAGAGCAGAGCAAGCCCCTGCTATTGTAACCCTTGTGATAATGAACCCTACAGGCTCATGAGACAATTTTGAAGTCCTTGTTTAACATATATCAGATGTCTTTTCCTTAAGTGGTCACAAGTCACAGGACTTTGGAAGAAAGTAGCTTTTCATGTAAAGGTTAGTACAATTCTTTTCGTCTTAGGCTTTCATGCTAGGTAACTTTGATTTTCATATGTTTTCCTCATATGCGAAGCTTGCCTTAGTCTTTTTATGGTAAAACATCTTTGAATAAAACTTAATTTAGTTTGGTAACAAAGTCCTCTGCAAAAAAACCCAACCAACCAACCAAAAAAAAAATCCCCAAATCATATGTGAGAGCTCATCTTTCCCCATGCTGATATTTGATGCAAAAATGTATTCACTGTTGTTACCTGGAGCTATCTGTAGTCAGCTCTGTAACCCACTGAATTTCCGATGTGACAGAATATGAAATTCCCCAGTGTCTGTGATCCAGCAGATGTTTCAGCTGGCAGACAGAAATTCGGCAAGTTGTGAGTGCAGCCTGCAGAGCCCATGGGCTGGGCTCCCAGATACAGCCTGACCACAAGTCATCAGGAGAGAAACCCTCACTGGACATGTGTACCATGAGTCAATGGCAGCAGCTGCTGGGCCAGATGTGCCAGCACTCTGTGCAGCTCAGTGGACCACCAAAGGAGAGAGGACAGGTGCCTGAGACACATTAAAGCTGAGTTCTGCCAAGACTAGTGAAATACTTCTCTAGTGGCCTGTGAAACCATGCTGAGTGAAGTACGGGGTGAGAGGAAAGGTAAGGCCTTCTATCACAAGCGTAAGAAGCAGCATCATATGGAACCTGGTTTAGTTTCTCACATGTGGTAGATAAATCATGAGGAGTACAGACCTGTTCTGGTACATCCATGAACTGTATCACAGAGTGGTACTGCATGTCCTAGCTTGGGTCTGGTAACAGTTTCCCGGGCTGTATGTGGTTCTGCTTCTTCCTCTCAAAACTGCAACGATCATGACATATTAGGAGGCTTAAGCAGCACTTTGGCATCTGTGAGTCAAAGATATTTTTGTAAAGCAGAAAGTCAAAGGAAAGTAGCAGCGCTTAGCACAAGGAACATCTATTCCTCAATAGAGTCAATTAGACTGTATTTACACTGTGAAATGAAAAGGAGATTCAAGGACAAGGTTGGGAGCCTGCATGTCCTCCAGCTTCATTGGGGATAGTAAACTCAGCGGTACACTGTGAACAAAACAGCGCGCCGTGTTTAAAAAGCACGAAGCTAATGCTGATGGGCTGGGAGGTTGTGCACTTGGGCCCAGGCTAAAGCAGGTCTCCTTTTGAGCTTCTGGAGATTGGCCTGGACCTGCATCTGAGAGCATGTTTGCATTTAAATGACAGGATTGGTGGCTTAGATCCGAGAAAGAGCTTGGGCTGTAACAGAATTTATTCCTGAAGCATTGCTGCAGTACAATAATACATCATAATCATTAATCAGTGTAGACAACAGTGAGATAATTATTTAAAATCATTGATATCTCATTCTGTGTTTTCCCTTATCTTAAGAATCAGCATTCATGACAACAAGCTCTCTTATTTTGATTTCCTGAGAGCAATTGATGATGGCAGAGCATCTAAATATCAACAGAGACAAAAGCAGACTGCACCACCTGCAAGCTTTGCAACACCCAGATTAGAACAGGACCTAATTAAGATAAAAGAAATAGATTTGTTTTACAAAGTAAGTTTCATGTGGTCATTGCATCTAATTTAATGTATTTTTTTTTCCTGCCTGGCTTGAGGGGGACTAACACAAAGGTTTCAAAACTATTCTACTCTTAAGTGATCTCTACCAACCTTGGCCTGTGTAGAAATAGCATCTTCTGGCAACTGCAGACTTTTTAATTGATTGTATTCTGCTAACTCCACAAAACAAGCATATCAAATCAAGCCTAGAAGTTTTGTAAAGGTAATGATTGGAAAGGAAAAAGTGAATAGCAGATTATCAGGACTCCCCTCCCCTCCTCTCCCCTCCTCTCCTCTCCTCTCCGAACCTCTCCAAACCTCTCCGAACCTCTCCGAACCGAACCTCTCCTCTCCTCTGTAAATTGTGTCCCAAGCATGTAAATATCATGTCTTTTCCAATAGCTCTGTTGAGTTTCCTAAGCTGAAACTTATTATAAGTAGATATAATGTGCTACTGGAGGCAGGTGTTATGGTTTAATCAGATGAAAGGATCATGTACCAAACTGAGGATAAAGACACATGATCGGATGTGACATTATAGTGGCTGCAGAAGTTAACACCTGTCAGCAGGGGCTCTGCAACTGTCCCCATTTATGCTCTTGGCCACTCCTGTTTCTGACACAGACAGGTAAAGGTGCATTAACTGTCAAGCAGCGAGTTTACTTTTCCCACCTGCAAAATGAGAACAATGAAAATAACCACTTTTCTCTAGAATTTTGAAAGCCCTGAATGAAAAAATGCTGTATATTAAGTAGTCTTAGACCGTTGCGTTGGAGTCTGCTGAAATATATGTAAATAAATCTTGGTGTCACAGTAAGATTGTTTTTGTGCTTGGGAAAGAATAATCAAAAAGACTTTGAAGAAAACATTGCTATCACAAAGAAATAAAGAGCCATCTCATCTGCATCTGCAGTTTCGGGTCCAGTTTATGCTCATGGCTTCCAAAAAAAAAGCATTACAATGGGAAACTGTTCTCTACATAAATCTCTCCTCTTGCTCTTCAGAGACTCCTGTGATTTTTGTAAACTTGTTGGGGCCACGTTGACATTTTTGGCCAGATAGGCTAACTATTGAACAGGTTACTGAAATATTTATACAGTCACTTTACATTTTTCATAGTAAGAGGGAAAAAAAAAGTCCTTCCTGTGCTCTGCATTATTAAAAAAAAGAAACAGACAAATTCAATAGCACAGGTTAGTGTTCGTTAAATTTTTATAGAAGACAATATCTGTCTTCTCATATCTGGATGTCTTGGGAATGGAGAAGGTCACAGTTTTGCCTTCTGAGGGTATGATTGGAAAATTACTTTTAGCATGAAAAAATAATCTATTTAGTGTTTTAGGATACCATTTGATGGTTAATATATCTTTGGGAGGCAAGGGTGTTTCTCCATGGAGAGCCAGACTCTGTCCAGCATGCTACAGAAAAGCAGAACTCTTTCTTATTTCCCTTGCATAAGAAAATAAGGAAGCTCTCAATTTTCTCCTGAGGCATTTTTTGAGCAATAGTTGCTCCCACCTATGTGGTGGGGGACCCTAAGGACATGAGCTTATAATAAATTATTTTGTTAGAAAGCAGCAGATTTGAAAGCACTGTTCCTAGAGTCCAGCTAGTTGAAAAACACACAAACCCATCATATCCCATCCATGACATTTTTACAATTGAATACGGACCTTTGAAATTTCATAACAAATTGTTCAAGAGTTAGGTGGGTCCCTCTCTCAGTATAACCATTTTCCATTCATTTTCACCATACTCACTGAAATGCGTTTTATATACTCAATGCTTTGTTTTCCCATAAGACTTTCAGTTTGTAAGCAAAGATTAAGCTTTCACATTACAGAGTGAAATAAATAGAATTCTTGTTAGTGTTCAAGGGATTCCTTTCCACTGTCCTTTGGATATGGTAGCATTTGTTTTGCCAGTCAACATGGTTCTGTCTACTGGGTTGGGAAGGGGTGAGGGAGGGAGGGGAGAAAAAGACAGGCTAAATATGCTCAGGTGAGTTTAATTCTCATTTAAGGCAGCCTTCAAATATTTTTGTTTCCTTTCTTGTTGTAACCACTACTTTTTCTGGAATGTTTGGATACTTGCTATAATGCCTTTTTGCTTTCACTGCAGGTTGTTGTTTGTTTCCATATTTATATTTACATGTGGCACAGAAATACAAGCTATTTGGGGCTTATTTCAACAATTGCAGCTCAGTTTTAAAAGAAAGGAAAGCTTCAAAATAAGTAGGATTCTAAGAAACGTGTTTTGTTTCTTCATGTGTAAAATACCTGCAAGTAAAGGCATGTGGGTCTCAGGTATTTCCATGTGAACTGCTAAAGGATGCCTAAAAACAGCTTCTTCTTTGGAATGTCTGCTTAAATAACTGGAATTTTTCCTTCTCAGGCATTTTGTCTTACTGTGTTTGTAAATAACAGGGACATTACCAAAAAGGTGTAAGTAAAAGACATGATGATATCTCTGTCCTATTTTAATTTCACAGCCCCTTCCTTTCCTCTGGCTTCTCTTCTCTTTGTCTGCCTTACCCTGCAGGAAGTGAGTCTGAGGGTGCAGGAGCCTCACAGCCCATTTCTGAACTTGGCTAAAGATGTGAAAGCTGGTTACTAGCTGGATAAAACACAGTTCTAGGGGAAAAAAAAAAGAAAAGAAAAAAAAAGTATTAACTTGCATCTTATGTTCTAAGGAGTAACCATGTTTCATTTTCAAAAGTATATACTCAAAGCACAAATAAAATGAGAAAAATAATAATCATCACCCAATGGAAAACCATATAAAAAGCCTACCACTTTATTGCCATGGTGATAATAGAATGTTGTGCTAAACAAATCCGTACAGAGCAATACGGTGATTAAATCTTGTGTCGTAAAGTAGGAGCTGGAAAAACAGTGAGATCTGTCTCGGGCTCTTCACGTCCCAAGTCAAAGTCTGTAAGGCTTCAGATAATTTTAGAGGAGGAGGAGGAGGAGGGGCCACAGGTTTCAAATGAAGGAGGATGCATGAACAGCTCGAAACATTTGTAAGGTGTTACAGGCTTTGTAGTGGGTTGGAGAGTTTATCTATGTGTGCCACTTACCAACAGGCATAGCTTTACCAAAGTGCTTATTGTAAGTGTAGCTTTATTCAAAATTTTATAAGGTTGCTTAAATGTATTTTATTCTCTGTAAATTTAGCATTAATATTTATAGTAGTGCAACTGTTACTTTGTCCTTAGTGGCAGGACTACGTTTAATTATGGTTATTTTAAAAATAGTTGGAGATTTTAAAATATTTATATCTTTAGCTCATTAAAATTAAAATGCAGTCTTAACAGATATAATAGGTTGCATGGTCCTCAAGTGTAAAACAGTGGAATTCTTTGTATAGGTTAGAAAATGCCGCATTTCCCCTTTTCCTGCTTTTATGCCAACAAAAATTCACAAAGTTTCAACTGAGTCATATCAGCATAGAGACCAATTGTCTGAAATATAACGCATCCATATAAACTATTCTAAGAATGTATTTGTGTGCTGTAATATTGACCCACCAGGAAGGTTTCCTGTTAACCTTGGAATAGGTAGCTGCTCTTGCTGGGAAAGGGTTTGCTGCAAGGGTTTGCCGCTCATCCTTCAAGTGGGTGCTAAGCCTCCATAACAACTTGACAAGTTGCACAGTCCTGGGATCAAACTCCGCAAGGGTGTGTGTTTTAACATGAAGGCTCTTTAACAGGTGATGATCCAAGATGCTGAATACTTTCCACCTCAACTTAGCACAAAAATAAGCTACCTCCATATCTTTCAGGACGTATTTGGTCCATGACAGGACTGGAGCCTGCACTGCTTTTTTTTATTTCAATACCGAGCATTCACCTTGAACAGCTTTCTGTGCTGTGTTAGGGTCAGAAGGGATAAATCCATCATTAAGCTCCCAAATTAATCCACGAGGGAACGTTTTTGAAAAGACAAAACAAATGAGAACCAGGTTCACAGTGCTGGTTCAGCTTCCAGATGCTCTCAAATCTCATGTTTTCATTTTGGGTTCAACCCAAAATTTCACACGCCTTTGCAACTTCATCCCACCCTGGGTTCACTCGTATTCCTGGGCTCCCGTGCAGGTTCTGAGAGAAGGCTCGTTGTTAAATTATTCACTTCATCCAAACACACTACAATTTTGGCCTGTAAAGTATGTATCTAAATTAATGAGGTATGCAACTCATTCAGGCACGTTAGGAAAACTGATCATTACGCTATACAATTTGATCACTGAAGTATATTAAAAAAGTAACAAGTAAAGTATGTAGCTTGATCATTAAAGTATGGAAAATTTACTGAACTAGTAAAGTATGAGCCTGAGATGACTTTTGTCTGGAATGGCACCTCATAAATAAAGCCCACAACCACAAAGGCAAACATTCACAAACCCAAACGCCATACAGGTTTAAGTTGCATTTTTTTCCTTAGAAAACAGCTGAATAAGGGGAGTTGAAAAAAAAAAATCTTGTGGAAATTACTTCTAAATGGCTTATGTGTCACATGGATCTCTTGATGTCTTTGACGTATGTTGATGAGCTTTACATTCTGATTAAATCTCTAGAATACACACTACAGCAGCTGTAGATGAGCAGGAAGACTGCTGAAATACAGCTATGTAGAGCCCTGGATCTATAAAAAATAGAATTAAAGAAATATAAAGTATTTTAAGCAATATTTAATTTATTTAATTGCATCTTAATATTCAAATAAGAAAGAACCAAAGCTATGACACTTAGCTTGGCTGTTTCTAAGCAAGTGCAGAAGAGCCATGGAAGGAGACAGAGCGGATGTTTTCTTAGGTGGAATGCTATTAGCCACCAGTGGACTCTGAGGATATTTGGCAAAGTCCAGACCCTGGAGGTGGGAATATGCATCATGAGCTTTTCTTGACTGATCTGCCAGTCTTGTGATTAATAAGGCCTGAGTGGAGCTCCTCTGTATTAACATAAATGGCTAATGCAGTCCAGCATAATGAAAGCTGCACTTGGGAATCAGGCACACACAACCCACCCTCCCCCTCAACCCCCACCCTCATATCCCCTCCCCCAGAAATGTACTCACTGCAACCTTTTTGAGATGTGGAAGGCGGGGGGGAGGGAAAATAAAGAATGTATTAAAAGCAATAGTTCATGGTGTTTTGGTCAGGTCTAGAACAGCAAGGTGTCCATACAGGATCAGCCCAGCTGCGCTATACTGGGGAGTATTCGGGAAAAGAAGGGATTGTGAGGAGGACCAAATAATTTGTTTAGCCTTTCTGGAGCTGAGAGTGCTGAGTGATTTGCTGTAAGCTTTCACCTGTGATATCCAGCAGTGAGTAGAAAGAGATTGGCTCAGTTTGAGGAGATAATGGAGAGAAGGGACAGATAATAATTTGTGCCCATTCAAGGGCAGGAATTAAGATAAGGGGTTTGCTGACGTGTGTCTTTCAGCTGACAAAGGGAATTACTGGAGTGAGTAGAAATCTATTCAGCAAAGATTTTTATTTAGATTTTATTTTAAAGTTATTTCATCTAAAATGAAGAAGTTTGGAAATCAGATTGACTTCCAGGACTTCTTTGCAGAAAAATTTTCAGAATGTTTCAATATCAAATCAGGTTTAGCTTTGTCCTGAACTTCCTGTGTCCACACTAAAATTTTCATTTCTGTTTGTATTTAGCTTCCTTTTCTGAGTTTCTCTGCAGTCTGTCTCATGCTGCGGAGTGCCTTCTTCACCAGCTGAGTGCATTTTGTTATCAACCATTTCCAATTAATCAACCTGCCTGCAAAACTGCAGGCTTGTTGTTCATCCTTGATGCTCTTCCTGTCAGAGAGAGCATCCTGCTTCTCCTTGGACCAGTACCCATGAGAACATCCCCCCCAGTATAACAAGTTCACCAGTTCTTGAAAGCTGACACAATGAGAACTGTACCACAAGGTTCTATGACTATGGTCCAGGACTAGTTTCTCTTACTTGCTAGTGAAAAGCATGGGTACATCCTCACCATCTTTGTTGGGCACATTGCTGGTGAAGAGTCCACAGAGCTAAAGCCACCTGCTCTCATCTCACACTGCTCTCAGCAGTGGCTGCTACAATGCCTTCCAGTAAAATGCAAACAAAACAAACAGCTTCCTTGTCCTTTTAACTGCTTGAAAGGGCATTGTAGGGAGGTTGGTGCTGGTCTCTTCTCACGGGCAATTAGCGACAGGACAAGAGGGAATGGCTGCAAGCTGCAGCAGGGTAGGGTTAGGCTGGACATTAGGAAAAAATTTTTCACAGAGAGAGGTCAGTCAGTGGAATCGGCTGCCCAGGGAGGGGGTGGAGTCACCATCCCTGACTGTGTTTAAGGGTAAATTAGATGTGGTGTTGAGGGATATGGTGTAGGGGAGAACTTGTAGAGTAGGGCTGATGGTTGGACTTGATGATCCCAAGGGGCTCTTCCAACCTAAATGATTCTATGATTCTATGATTCTTGTGATCTTGGAAGCTATTTCTAAACCAAAAGAGGGGACAGCGCTGACTCAGTTCACCAGTTCCATGTGTAGAGGGTGGCTGTGCTGTGACCCCCCAAGCACTGATTTACCTGCAAGTGATGAAATGCACTGAGTGCAATTCTATGGTGTAGCTGTTCTAACAGTCTAATTTCAGAGCTCAAAGCCCCCATGCAATAGAGAGGTGACATCCTCAGTCTTCCCACAACCTTGCTTCCTAAATTCAGCACTCTTACTAACTCAGCCCTTGTGCACTGCATCCGGGTGTGGGGAGCTGAAGTTTGTTCTAGTGGCATGACCTACCTGTGAAATTACGCCAGGAATATGTAAGGACCTGCTCTACAAAGGTGGTGCTTTTCCCTGTCCTGGGAGTGAGAGTTTTGCATGTTTATTCATTATTCACTATCCTCATTTGTTGAACATCGAGGGCCTCCTGTTCTGGGCCAGTGATTTGATTAGACAACTGACTGTCATCGGTCATGACCCATTGCACCAGCAGCAGAGATTAGCTGGCCTGCTGGTTACTCTCAGCGAGCAGCACCACAAACTTTGTCCTCCTGTAGAGCAGCTGTGCTCTAGGGAAATAGCCCTTCTGGGATACCTGCCTGTTTGCATCTATTTTCCAGTATTACATCTGCTTCAGGATGAGAAATGTTAAAACTTTTCTTATGCCATGATCTAACTCCATGTTTCTGTTCATCCATGGTGACGCTGGTTTGAAAATTCACTGTCCTTGCTCCTGCTCTCTTGCACAGTGCCCTCCCCATGACTACAATGTACAGCATTGACAACTTCTATCAAAGCTGTACCTCTCTTTCCTTCTCTCTTCTTAGTAATGAGGAAAAGGGTCCAATGGAATTTTAAAATGGCAAAGTGTTCCTTGGGAAGGAAGCCTTTCTTTCACTCGAGATTTGCTAAGAGGGGTGGAAAAGGAGAAAGTAGGGATTATGGAGAATAAGGAGTATAGTATTAGGCCACCAGCCATACCACTGATGGACTAGACAGTGCTGGGGAGGCAGAAGCAGGGAAGCCTCACTGTGGCTCCTGCTTCTCTACCTAGTCCTACCTAGGCTTCATATTTCTTATTTATTTAATACAATAGTCATTTTATTTACATTTAGAGGAACGTGGCTTTTTTTCTAGACAAGGCAGAGCTTGTCGCATTGGCCACCTTTGACTCATTGTGTCAAATCATGTCAAACCATTGAATGCCATTACATATGCTGAACACTACCAAGAGTATTTTATCCTGCAAATGTGACCTCGAAACTTGAATCCGTCTGTTGCAAACAGTTGGTCAGAAGGAAAATGATACATTACAGAATGACCCTCACTGGAGTTTTCATCTTTTATTTATAATTGGGTTTATTATTGCAAGCTCCTGTTGCACACCAGCTATCAAATCCTCAGCAGGCGTAAATCAGCACTCAGGTTAATGGAGCTAGACTGATCACTGCCAGATGAGGTTACAGCTCTACTTGTAACCCAGGTATGAAATACAAGCTTCTCTGTAGTGCTGAGGCTGAGAGCTAAAACTGGCTGGCTGGTGAATTACTGGTTATCCAAACATGGGAAGAAAATTCATTTCCGCCCCAAGCCATGCTCAGACAAGTAACTCTGCTGCTTCCATACATCTTTAGGGAAGAGCATTTATGGAAAACAACTTGAAGATAAATGTTGCTAGGGTAAAGGAGGGACCATGGTCTAAGCACAGAAGCCTCTAAAACTGTGTAAACTGTCAAAAGGATGATTACTTCTGGCAAAGGTCATTCTCACGTACAAAGATGAAAATGCATCTTTTTAGGGGGGAGATACAAGGACATTCTTGTGTAAGCAGTTTCCCAAGACCTTTGCTTTCTGTCTCCCCAGAAAGGGAGAAAGGTCAGACTTGTGACAGGGCAGGGAATAGGACCAGAGAAATTGTAATTTATCTTGATGTACAGGTTTACTTTTTAATTAAGAATTCCTCTTAGAAAATTCTTCCTGAAATAAGGAGCTGCAAGAACGGAGCTTCAGTGAGCAGGTGTGGGTGGTGGAGCCTTCTTTTATTACTAATCAGCATAGTTATGCCATTTATAGAAAAGGACATGAGGCTGTGCAGGGAACTTTCTAAAGAGGAAAAATACAGCCCTGCTTTGAACAGCAAGTGAGCTACACAGAGTAGCCCATAAGAAAAGCCTCATAATAAGGCTCTCTGTCTCTTGGTGAAAGTAGGAGGTGAACGTGTATTTACATGGTCTTCCCAAGGTACTCTCAATTTGTGTTAGGAAGGGCAAGAAAGTCTGTGAGGAGCTGAGCAGGACAGTTAGGTAACCTGGATTTTACAGCCTACTGTGGTTGCTGGCATCCGGACATGGTGTGGGGCAGGTACTGCTCAGAGACCACGCGGTAGTCTGAGAAGCTACAGAGCAGGCTGCAGAGTCCTGGTCCCTGAGTTCCTAAGTGACACACACACAGATCTTGAAGAGATGAGTGGAGCACATGGCAGTGAATATCAAGAAATCGGCTAAAAGAGAAGTAAACCCTCTTTCATCCAACAAAAAACTCTTCTATAAATGATCTGTAAGCTCTACTTGGAGATAGGATGCACATATCTGAGACAGCTTCATTCCCGTTGCTCCCTTTTGAGGTTGAAGTGAGACACAGCAAAGCTAAGAAAAACACCTGCACTGTGAATAGGGTTAGTTTCAAATGGAGAATGCCACTTAGATGTGCAGGTGTCCAAGCCAGTCTTGGACAACTTTTTTGGACAAATGTCTTGGACATTTAGGTTCCAGCTCCATTATTTTAGCTAAAGATTATTATTTTGGCTGCAAGTGATAGAGTTAGAGATGTACACTGAATGTACTAACTGCATGTGAAAGATTAATTTAACACTATGACTGAATATAAAAGATTTATAGTTTCAGGCTATGGCAGGAAGAATGAGTGGCTTATTGTTTATTTATTTATTGGCCACCTAACCATTTTAAGATCAAAGGGCATTAGGTCTTGTGACATAAACAAAAAGTTCTTGAAATTAAATATATTAGGAAAACTTGCATTTACAAAATATGTTTCTTTAAAAGGTTGCAGTGCAGTAATACTTTCCCTAAGTCTTTGGCTTCGTGACACTAATTAAAAGCAGCAGTGCAGTGTTTTGTAGTTGCAGTAATGGCAGGCAGGCAGAAGGTGCACCCTGTGTTGGACCGTGCCTGGCAATCGTCATTTCCTGACTGCAGCACGGACCAGCTTCCCTGTCTGCCTGCAGGATTCCACTTCTCCCGTTTCTTCTCTTAATAACAACGCAGCCATAATGTCTGTTCCGCACCTATGTTTTATGTAAAGCTTGGTTAATATTGAAAAGTGTTATTTGCCTCTGAAGATAGTGGAGTCTTTTCTGACTACGAGGCAGGTTTCTTGCAGTTCTGTAAGAAACATATTTTCTTTTCCATCCAGTTATAATGATCATGTGAGACGTGACAAGGAAACAGGAGCGCAGGACCAAAAGCCATCTGTTTCTTTTTTGGTATTTCATATTGCACGGAGCAAGAAGGTGGCAAAGCTCATATGCTTAAACATGGGGGTATTAAATATGATAGTAACATCTAGCATGTTGTAAAGAACCGTCTTTGAACAAAAACAGATACATTTTTCGTTGTTTTACCAGGACCTCTTGCCACAGATATAGTAAAAACGGCTCCCACTTGTGTTTGTGAAAACTTTGCTTTCAAGATGTTTTACATCTTTAGTTTAGACAGTGCAGTGGGTGGAAACTCAGGAAAAGTAGTTTCTTCTTCAAAATTCTAATACTGTGTTTTATTATTATTATTGCACATTGTGCCGTTCTTGAGACTAATTTTATAAGTAAAACTCAGTTTCATTTTAAAAACTGAGGTTTGCTGCTACTTCTGGAGGTTGAATGTAAATGTTGAATAGACTTCACTGCTATTTAATTTTATGAAATGTAGCTGTTTGCATGCATAGTGAGACCTCTGGTATTCTCAGCTATGCCCATACCAAAGCCTAGAGTGCTTTACTTTGCAGTTTATTTCAAACAACTGTATTTTGTCCTTTTCATTCCTGCTTGTCATACGATCTGCATTTACTCAGAGTCAATTTCCACCCTGCAGAATGATGCATAATAGGAGTTTAGTTAGCAAGAAGCTCCCATGGTAGGTTTTTGAAGCCATACAGTGGTTGTACATTTAAAAGCAACACACTGACAAAAAAGGGGTTGTGCACACCTTGTGCTAGCATTTACACATTTGTACGCAACCCCTTCTCTGCTTTCCTCTCATAGATTCTGTACCTTTGCAGCCTTCCACTGCGTCCTCTAGCTGCAGTGTCTCTACTGGGGATGACCAGATTAAAAAGTACCGCCATAAATATACCTGGAACTTAGAAAGGAAAGGGAAATAATTGCCTTCTCTTTCATCTCAAGACTGAAGTGCCTTTTCAGTCAAAGAGATTTCCCCTGCTTGCTAAAGACTATTCAGATGAGAAGAATACGTTTGGGATATTTGGGCTAGTTAGCTCTCACTTCCCTTTTTTTTCTGCATTAGCAGAATAGCCCTCTTTGTAAGATCACCCAATTTTTTAGACCTTTGTAAAAGTTTAGGTCAGTCTTGGAATCCTGTGCTTTTGTTGGCCTGTCACCAGTTGGATCACGTTTATAGAGAGTCTATTTTTTTTTCCCTTAACTACTTGCATAACCCCTTTTCTCTTTTGTGGTGCAAGCCAGAATTCCTGGAAGCAAGTTTTACTGCCTGCGGGACCTCGAAGGCTGCCTTCTCCACAGACATTTCCCTCTTTGGCTGGCTGAGTGCCACACCATGATGCCATAATGTCATAATTTATTCAATGGATCCATTACTGATTCTCTGTGTATGTTTTTTGTCTAGACTGAGGAAGGTCAAAAAGTCATTCCACCTAAACCTTCTTGGGAGCTGACAGAGAGAGGCATCCTCTCACAGGTACAAGAAGTAGTGACTGCTGGCGTTGATGTGATTGCACAAGAGCTTAAAGATATTGTCTCTTCAAAAGATAATACAGTATCAGACGGGGAGTGCTGGGATATATGTAACTGACATCAGTGGCTGACTGAAGAATAAGTAAGAAAGCCATATTATTTTGTCTTGTTAATTTGAGTGTACAACTGGGTAAATCAGCTATGGCTAGAGACGTGTTTGCATACTGTTGTGTAGAGGCAAGTAGTTTAAAAATTTGGAGGAAATGAAAATGTTTTAAGACTATCATTCCATGAACATTTGTTGCTACATTTATGGAAGCTTATTTTTTTCCTTATCTCTGACTATGGCTGTGAACTATAATAATCACAGGCTTTCTAAAGGAAAGTCACAGAGATGCTATTGCTAATAGCGAAGGTGTGAATTTAAAGCACAGTAGTTCTCTTTCACTCTTTATCTGTATATTTGCTATTTTAAAAGTTGCTTTTTTTCAGTTTTAAGTTAATCCACTTCCAGTTGACAGGGGAAAAAGCCTTCTCAGCATGAAATAAAAAGTATTTCCATGAGGAGCTAATGCAAATTCCTTTTTCTCAGTAGCTATTTCATCCTGTCCTTCTTGGACAAAGAAAGGGGCAAGCATTTGACATTTCCCAGGCACCTCTCAGCTACTCATCTGGGTTAAAAATTTCTCCAGATTAGTGTTAGCAGAGTTTATGGAACCTTGAATTTAGCTTGAGTGACTGAAGTGATGTGAATATGGCAGTACAACCCATCTGATTAGCCCAGTGCTAATCTCAGGGGAACCTAAAAGGCCAGTCATAAGATTTTGCTTCCGCTGAACCTAAATTCTAAAAGCCATTTTTTCACCCTGGTTAACGCTGGTTCGATGTGATTTTTCCTTGTCCCAAAACAAGGTAAGTAATAAAACAGAGGAAACCTTGACTAAAAGATTTCAGATTTTACTTTAAAACATTCTAACCTTCATGCTCATGATTGCATCAATGCCATTTGGTAGCAAACTGAAAGACAAGACAGAGAGCCTCCAATCTTGTACACGTCTGCACTACAGAAAATTATTTCCGTGCTTTGCACATTGCAAATATACTCTCTGAGTACCTGGCCCAGCATTTTCGACTACAAGTTGCAGACAGGAGCAAGGACTGCTTGTAATTACAGCAAAGGGATTGTACAGCCTTCCAAATTATCAGGTGATACTATGCATGTGTAAAGTTGCAGATGAAAGCACTGGAAAAAAAATTATTTTTCCATTTCCTCCTTGAAAATAGCAGAAAAAAAACCACAATGGCCTGAGTGCTCTATTTCTCATAGCCACACTTCTGGTGAGGTACCAAGTGCCAATGGCAGATGTGAACCTGGAGCCTCAACACCACAGGAAAGCAGAAGTGAAAATGTGGTGATAACTCTTTCCTCACCCCTGTGAACTGAGCAGAAGTGACAGGTTGAGCTCGTGGCAGAGCCCTGGCTGAGGCAGAAGAACTCATACCTTCCTGAGCTGTGAAAAATTAGTTTCTTTCTTTTTTTTTGGAAGCAGTAAGACAGGCATCTCCAGCTGAAGAGTCCTCCAGACTAGATCCTGTCTACTTTACGCTCAAGAAGAAGCTAAGGGACACAGTAGCTATTTTATACTTAAAAGAACCTCAGACGACTGAAGAAAAAAATATCTTGATAGAAACTGTCATCCATAATAGCAACGAGAAGCAGGCCTGAGGAGCTTCATTTATATAAGCAGCAGCCTCTGTGTGACTGAGACTCAAGCCCTGTATCTCCAGAGATATTTTGATTTTGACAGGCTTCTCAAAGATATGCCTACATATAGCTATATGAAGATGCCCCAGGAGAGCCTTCCAATCAGGGTACAGGGTTTGCCACTGCTAATCCAAACCCCTGCCGTTCTGGCTGTTGTGACTGCTCAGAGCTGTTACAGAAGTGTTGCTGGTAGTCATAGTCTGGATGACTTCACAGAAAATGTCTTCTTTTATCCTTTTCTGGATGATGGCCACTTACTGTTTGCTATTAGCAAGGCTCAGCTGGAGTCTGTATCAGGTAGCAGATGAAGAATTTCTTCCTGAAGTTTGGCTTCTTGGTCTTCTGAATTTTTGATACCGTGACCTTTTTCCTAAAAGGCTAAGGACAGTAAACACACTGCAAGCAAGATGTTGATTAATATCTTGCCCACTGACATCCCTCTTTTTATCACAGGCACTTTTCTCTGCTTGAACCCCTTTGACTCGCTTGAACTATCTGCAGTCCCCCAAATGACTAAACTTTGGTGGCTGTTGAAATAGTTTCTAACTATAGCTAACCCAGCTCATCGGGGTATTGTTCTATTTAATTGAAGTTTGTAATACACTTTGAGATCCTCGTATAAAGCGTGAAATATAATCACAAGCGCAAAATAGAATTGTTTATAATTCATAATGTGGTAGCAGCCAGGCCAATGGGGGAAAGTTGAAAGGAAAATCAAAATGTATCCTTTGCCCTTTGAAGTTTGACTGCAACTTGGCACACGCATCAAAGAGGTGACTAGTTTCCTTTAGGGTTTAAGTCTCTGCCGAAAAAGATCAAATCAAAAGCAATCTGAGGTTCCCAATTAGATTTATATTAAAAATCAATAATGAAGACCCTAAAAAAGGCATACTGATGACTCTTGAAACAGTCGCAAAATGAGTGCAGCTCATTTAAGGGCAGACTGTGATAATCCTTCCTTTGATTAGTTACTTATATCATGAGTAGTCCCATTTAATTCAGTGCAGCAGCTCACTGTTGTTGAATAAAGTGCTGTTAAGCAGGAAGTCAGGCCAGCGTTGTGCTTACGATTTCATATGTAGACCAGACAGTGGGCTACTTGCCCTGTGTTGGACCAAGCACCCCCAGGGACCTCCACAGGCAGAAGAAGCAAGGGTATCAGCAGCTGCACCCAAGTCTTCTGTAGGCTGGCTGTATTGTAGAGGTGCAATTCCTGACCATACGTCGTGACTCTATGTGATTCAAATGGCTGTCAACATTTCCTGCTACCTCTTTTTTTATGCTCGTTCATTTTTGCCCTCGGGTTGAAATAATTTGTTTATGCAAATACAATAACTTAATGGCCTCTTGAGATGGTGGTATAACTTAGGTACCCCTGATAGCATGAGAAATTCGTCTCAATGGTACTTAGCCAGTGTACAGGTGCACCATGTATTTGATTTACATCTCATGTTAAAGCGTTACTCTTCTATACTGCAGCTCAATCACTGTGTCTAATCACAGGGTTTAGTAGTTTAAATAGCACGCAAAGGGCCCAATTCAATTAAAAAATGTCGTGCAGAAACCCTTTTTTTCATTGTTTTCCCAGTCTTGTGCACGTTTCTGCAGAGAAGCTATGATTAATTGGTTTTTTTAGTAAGATGGGCTCTAGGATTCCAAGGTATCCTCTCCCTTTCCTTTTGATATATTTTGTCATATCCTTAGTAGATATGGATGTAAAAATAGTTGTAAAAATAGCATTTATAAAAGTCATCTTTTGCTTCTTCGTTAGTTTAAAAATCTTTGGAACACAGTGAATTTCAGTGCTGGTGGACGATTGAAGTAGGACGACTTTTTGAAGAAGTTCAGCTCAGAAGTTGCAATGATAACATCAAGCACTCCTGATGTTACTAGTTCTGCCACTTCTACCAAGCCAGCTGCCTATACCATGCAGAACCCACCCGTGTCTTCTCAGCTCGAACGTCCCAAGACATCCTCTTCTCTAGTAGGGCAAAGGAGAGTAAGTGTGGTTGTTTTGTGAATTTTCTGGATTTTCATTTCTGTTCATAGGCTGAAAATAATATCTGTGGAACTCAGTCAAGGTATTCCTATCGATGGCCCATGAAATACTGTCAATAAGCAAATGAGGCAATTTGCAAAACAGTATAACAATGACAAAAATTAAGCCAGTTACTAACTCCACTGAAGTCAAAGGATAGATATCAATTTAAACCAATAGCATTCCCTGTTGTTACCTTATACATATCCACCAGAGATGTGCAGCAAATAAAATTTCTGTGTTTAAGTGCAATTGGATTTCTGAGAACTAAGTAAACAGCCCAAACTGCAAAGGCCAAATAGCTACAAAAGCAGCATTAACAAAAAAAAAAAAAAGGAAAGGATGGAAAGGATAGTTTGGCTGTGGTCATCTGACAAAGCTTGTGGATGAGAAATACAGTTGTTTTGCTTCATTTTTGCATGCATAATATACTTTCATGACAATAACACACTTTAGTCCTCTCCACTGTCATGCTGGCCTCTTTCCCTAGTACTACAATTCACAGAAAGGTGAAAGATTACGAGCAGAAACATTAAATGCCTCTTTGTGGAGCTGCACCCACCTAGTCCACATTCTCTGGCTACAACCAAACATTCTACAGAAAAATAAAATATTTAGAATTATTCAGTTCCTGGAAATGCTTGGATTTTCTGACTACTTCTATGTGGAGATGTTTAGCCACTGAAAAAGAAATAACAGATTGAGCAAATTAAAGATGCAAACAACTTGTCAGTGCTGGTAAATCTAAACATTGGCCCATTGCTAGCTCAATTATGTCGTTAACTGTAGGTTCTTTCTTGAAAATCCCAGACAATTAGCTACATACATCCTTCATGCTTTGATCCAGAGAAAACAAGGGACAATTCCTCATTACTGGGTGTGGATACTAGATCAGACAGTGTAAGACAACAGGAAGGGAACTGTAGTCTCCCTGAACTTATGGCTGTGGGAAAGACCCCGACTAGCCTGAGCACCGATCAGGATGAATGTTCCTGCAGCATTCATGGCATGGAAATGGTGTGCAAGGCCTCAGCAAGTCTGCAACAGTGAGACCCTCAAGGGAGCATTGGGAAGTCTCACTAAATACGGCATTATACATTGGATCTAGAAGCATAAATGCCACTTGTGCTGGTATCGTACAGTGGTAGGCTGAGGCTTTGCTTCCAGCTCAGCCACGGTGCTGCTCAGGCAGCAATCAAAACGACACTGAGCACCAGGGTCCTCTCGTGTTATTCCTTCTGTGGCTCAGCACAGAACCAGGAGTTCTGCCAGTAACAAAGCAAAGCAATGTTGTTTTGTAATTCAGTGTCTTTCCACTGTTTGGTTTGTTCTAGGATGGCACTACATAGCTTTTTTTTAGCACCCTATCTGTCTAGCTATAAGCAGCAGTTTGGAGAAACTTTAAATGATTTACAAATTTAACCAAATAAAGAAAAAGAGGTCAAGGTCCATTAAATGGGTAGTGTCATTTAGACACATAAGAGTGTTCTCATATTTCTACCTACAGTTTTGCAGATACAATTCAAATCAGACTTAGAAGTGGTTCAGATGGTACATTAACCTCAAGTCTGGAAGACCAGAAAGTAGATTTGTCTGGTGGTTTGTTTACACAACCAGTAAAACTCAATAGAAACTAAAATGACCAATATCTCTTGCTTTTAGATACCAACATCCAGTCGTCCTCAGAAAACAACAACAACTTGTTCTGCACCTATCCTTAACTGTGAAACAATAGAAAATAAGATAAGAAAGAACATCCAAAGTTTCTGGAGAGGCCTACTGAAAGTGTGCAAAGAGAAGGATGTCAACAAGCTAGGAGAAATCCCACTATCAGACTTCCTAGGTTTGTTACCACCTGGAAAGTGCTTTATTCATTCACAGATGTGTTCTGTTTTCTCTCGGGTGTCCCAGCCATAGGAACATCTGGCCACTAGTCAGAGGCAACCAATGCATAGTTGCTTCAGGTACCATCCTGCTACTGCAGGACAGAATAGCTTACAGTAGCCTTGGGTGCAATACATTCACGTCCCTATTCAGAATTAACCATTGCTTGGAAAAGGAGTGCATGGCTTTGCTTGTGGGTGCTTATGGTATGTACACAAGTTATCCCATCACCTTCCCAATACACAAGCCTTACTGCTGCCTGGTGATGTTTGAGTAAATAGATTCACCAGTCTTCCTTGTGTGTGCTTCTGGCTGCAATGGTCATGATGGGTTGAATGCCTGCTGATTTGAAAGGACTCTGGATTTTACTCTTTCAAGAGCTGACCTATGCTGCGCTTCTGTTACCTTCTCTCGTAGAGGGAGAATTTTCTATGCCTTTGTTAGGACGTTTGCATGTGTGATAAGACAGTATGCGCCTGGATAATCCAATGTAAAGTCCTGGCTATAAGAAGCTATTAGCTTATCAGATCTTTTATCTCAGTTAATGCCGAGGAGTACTTCTAGTGCATTCAAAATCAAAATGGCATGTTATCAGTCCCCCGAAATTCTGTAAAACATGAACCACCATGCCATAAGTCGAGGCATATGGGTGTACCTGCATACAGAGAGATCTGCATAACATACTTGTGCAGCAGACACTGCCACTGATGACCCATCTCATATCCCTGCTAAAGATTGTGAACACAATACAATCATTAGCTATATTTAAGAATGACAAATAATTTATTTATTTATTGCATTTCAGTTATAGCAGAGATGTTCAATTTGGATTTAAGTGAATGGGAAATTAACTAGATAACAGCAAAATACCCTTTAAAGAAAAATGGAAGATTTGCATACTGTGATTTCCTTCAGAGTTGTATCTTGTTAAAACCACGGGAAGGATCACTGCTACAGAAGGTAATTATACAGAAGCCACCAAAGCTGTTTGGTACAATTCTTTGTGGTAGGTTGACCCTGGCTGGTGCTCACCAAAGCCACTGTATTACTCCTTCCTCAGCTGGACAGAGGGGAGAAAAATATAATAAAAGGCTCATGGGTTGAGATAAGGACAGGCAGCAATCGCTCACCAGTTATCATCATGGGCAAAACAGACTCAACTCAGGGAAATTCAATTCATTTATTGCCAATTAGAAGTCAGACTAAGGTGATGAGAAATAAAACCAAATCTTGAAGCACCTTCCCTTCACGTCTCCCTTCCTCCTGAGCTCAACTTCACTCCTGAGTTTCTCTGTCTCTTCCCCCCAAGTGGTGCAGCAGGACGGGGAATGAGGGTTGTTGTCCCTCCTTCGTCCTCAGGGGGAGGACTTGACACACTCTTACCCTGCTCCATAGTGTCCCCTGGGAGACAGTTCTCCATTAACTTCTCCAACATCCTCCTCATGGGCTGCAGTTCTTCATGAACTGCTCCAGTGTGGGTGTCTTCCACAGGGTGCAGCCCTTCAGGAATAGACCCACCACCAGCAGGGTCACAAGTCCTGCCAGCAAACCCACTCCAGCGTGGGACTCTCTCTCCATGGGGCTATGGGTCCTGACAGAAACCTGCTCCAGCACATAGTTTCCACGGGGTCACAGCCTCCTTCAGGCATCCACCTACCCTACCGTTAACCTAATCCACTCTGCTACAGGGGGACAGCCTATCTGACCATGGCCTTCAGCATGGGCTGCAGGGGAATGTCTGCTCTGGTGCCTGGAGCATGTCCTCCCCCTTGCTCACTGACCTTGGTGCCTGCAGAGTTTTCTTCGTACACATTCTCACTCCTCTCTTCTGGCTGCTGCCACACAGGACTTTTTCCACCCCTTTCTTAATTATGTTATCAGAGAGGTGCTACTACTAACAGTGATGGGCTCAGCATTGGCCAGCAGTGGGTCAGTCTTTGAGATAGCTGGCATTGGTTCTATTGGACATGGGGGAAGCTTCTAGCAGCTTCTGACAGAAGCCACCCCTTGCCACCCCCCCTCTTCCTCCCTTCCTCTCCCCAAACCCAATACACACTTATAAAAATCAAAATTACAGGGTTTATTTTTCAGTTTCTACCATACTGACAGGATATTTTATGGCCTGTTTCTGTAGTCAACTTATGCAGGGACTTTCCAGCATTTTCTTATTTAATCCCATGATATAATTGGGAGAATGGCTGGAGAGCAGCTATTCCCAAGCCAGAAGGACTTGGGAGTGATGGTGGATGAGAAGCTCAACATCCATCAGTGTATGTACACTGGCAGCCCAGAAAGCCAACCGCATCCTGGGCTGCATCAAGAAGTGTGGCCAGCAGGTCACGGGAGGTGATTCTGTCCCTCTACCCTGCACTCGTGAGACCCCACCCGAAGTACTGTGTCCAGCTCTGGAGTCCTCAACATAGAAAGGACATGGAAATGTTGGAACGGGTCCAGTGGAGGGCCACGAAGGTGATCAGAGGGATGGAGCACCTCTCCTGTGAAGACCTGCTGAGGGAGCTTGTTCAGCCTGGAGAAGAGAAGGCTCCAGGGAGACCTTATAGCAGCCTTCCAGTATCTGAAGGGAGCCTACAAGAGAGTTGGAGAGGGACTCTTTGTCAGGAAGTGTAGTGACAGGACAAGGGGTAATGGCTTTAAATTTGAAGAGGGGAGATTTAGATCAGATACTATTAAAAAATTCTTTACTGTGTGGGTGTTGAGGC
>VZTM01004873.1:4746-29611 GCA_013400555.1 Jacana jacana | reverse complement strand
ACTCGCTCCAGCACCTCGATATCTCTCTTGTGCTGAGGTGCCCAGAACTGGACACAATACTCAAGGTGTGGCCTAACCAGTGCTGAGTACAGGGGGACAATCACCTCCCTACTTCTGCTGGTCACACTATTCTTTATGCAAGCCAGGATGCCATTGGCCTTCTTGGCCACCTGGGCACACTGCTGGCTCATGTTTAGCCTCCTGTCGACCAGCACCCCCAGGTCCTTTTCTGCCAGGCAGCTCTCCAGCCACACTGCCCCAAGCCTGTAGCTATGCATGGGGTTGTTGTGGCCCAAGTGCAGGACCCGGCACTTGGCCTCGTTGAAGACCATGCCATTAACATTGGCCCATCTATCCAGTCTATCCAAGTCCCTCTGTAGAGCTTCCCTGTCCTCAAGCAGATTTATTTTAAAATATTTATTTTAAAATCCCACCTTTTTAGTAATACTGTTGATGAATTTCCCATTCCCATTTGCCTTTTCATTGTTATCATTACCAGTTCAAGCCATTGATGCTCCCTGTGCTTGTTTGCCTTTCTCCTCAGTTTTTAACACAAATTTCTCCCTTCATCAGTTTGGTTTACATTTTTTTTTTTTAACCCAGTCTGCTTTTATTTACCCTCCAAAACAGCACTGGTGATTTTTTTAAACAGATTCAGGTCTTTCTGGATTCTGTAACTGCTCTTTGGCACACTTGATTAAGTGGTTTGCAAATACTGTTTATATTTTCCTGCTTAAATGTTTTTTTCCTAACTGATATGTTAGTATTTGGCTTTGTGAAATTGCCCTTTTGAAAGAGAAAGTGTTTAACTGACCTGTTCTACCTCCTTAGCTTACATTCACACTGTGGATGTGATCAAAGTCATGGCTGCTGATACCTCAAGCTGCTCCAGCATCCTTGTTCTGTGAACTAGTTCTCCTTGCCTATCAAGATGAGACGTGATGTAGATGTTGTTCCTGATGGAAGTAGCCTTCCTGTCAGAAAACTGTTATCTGGGGGTTTTAGAAATTCCACCAGAGTGAAATCTCCACTTTATACCATTCAGAATGAACTGCCTCACAACAATGAGTGTGGGATGTGTTCCAAACATTATTGATACATGTTTAAGTAGTCAACCTCTGTAGGAGTGACTCATAAAGCTCAGTTGAATTTAATGGTGTCAAGTGCATATCACCCGGAGATACACCACAAGCTTTACTTCTTAGGTCTAGTGGCTGAATAAATATTCCAGTTGACTGACTTGTAGTTGCCAGCATCACCATTTTACACTGTAAACCAGTTTTATTTCCCTTCTGCCGAGTTGGTCTTTTCTAAAGAGATTATAAACAACTTAATCAACATTCCTGTCATGTGTCATCCTATTAAGTTTCATTAATACCAGCTAGTTCAAATGCATGTTTCTAAACAAGCAATTTCTATTCCTTGCATTTATTACCTGGGCTTTTAATCTTGATACATAATCAATTTATGAATTTCTGCACAGCAGTCTTTGTCTCCATTAAATGTTGCCAACACAAAGATTTTGTACAGTCTGTGGTTTTGGTTGTCCCTTCTTTTCACACGCCTCTGTTAATTGAAACCCCTTCCTTGAAGCTTCAGACAGCTTGGTCTTCTACAGAACAGGATCTCTTTCAAACTGTGCTTTTTCTGGTGTCTTAAAAACCCAAATTCTTTAACATTCACCTCCTAAATTAGCAGCTTTTTCACTGTCAGGTCCGTGCATCTTCTGATTATTTACTTTCAAGAGGATACCTTGGGTATCCCTCCCCCTCAGCTCCTTTTGGAGTGTAATGTTTACTGAGCTGCATCATGATTCAGTGCAGTGGTGTCTTCTAGTTCCATGCAGTGTCATCCTTAGTGTTATGACTCTTTGTGTCAGTTTTTCACCCAGCTGCCAGCCTGTACCTTGAGGAATATTTCTTCCTCCCTCTTCCGTGTGCAACAGGAGTTGATCTGACTCCCTGGTTTTGTCTTTTCCTGCCTCTTCTCGGTAGCCAGTGAGGGGATACTCTCTGCATTTCACTGTCCCAGTACAGGAAATTTCTTATAAAATTTCTTGTGGAAATACTAAAGGCCGTGCACCATATTTACTTATCAAAGGCAACCATCAACTGAACAACTTCTAAAGCAAAATCCTTCCCTAAAGAATTAACCCTTTTGCTTGCTGTAGCTCAAGTTCCTGCATTTGAAGTCTCATATACCACCTAAACCTGAACCAAACTGCCATGGTTTGCAAATGACTACATAGCCCAGTGTGCTGAGAATCTCAGTCGTATAGGGATAAAACTCTGGTTGATGCAGGGGCCCATTCCCTCACCCCACTGAGGAGCCATTCCACTTTGAAGATGTATTCACTTGAAAAGCTGAAAATTATCTTGGAAAATAGTCACAAAGAAAAAGTGCAAGTGGGTTGTAAATTCAGAGAAAATAAGCTCAATCTCCCATTAAAACGTGACCACAGTGTTTCCCCTGGGAAGGAGGCTGCTCTCGTGCTCATGCAAAGTGAAGGTCCAGCAGAGTGGGTGTCTCTCAGCTCTGACTCAGCTAGAAAAGGGCACAGGGCAGAGATAAACATGGCTATTCTTCAAAGCATCCTGAAAAAATGCATAAGCCTTAGGGTATAGTCATATGAGGATGCTCTTGGCTTAAACTTATTTAGATGCTTCTTTTGCTAAGGTCAGGGCTTTTGTACATCTCTTGGCTTCATTAGGACCGAGATATTTTCCAGCATTCATTTCTTCAGAGTAGGTTCTCTTCCTGCTCTCCCAAAACAACCAAAGCAAATCAATTTTTTTGCACTGAAGATATCAGAGCAGAAGAAAAGCAGCAGGCTCCAGGGTTTTGCTGTGGGTCCCCATGTACATTAAGTTTTGGAGTGGCTGGGGCAGCCAGATGGACATGCCAGCTGCCTGGAGGCCACATGCCAGTTCTGAGCCAGACACCATGCAGGACATCACTGCATAGCCATGTGGGCTGGTGGGCACTGGGAACAGAAAGTGGTGTAAGTGGCTTTCCTTGGACACAAGCTTTCCCTTCTCCAAGGAGGAACATTTTAAACTATGACAGTGGTCGAACGGTCGCACGGATGCCCAGAGGCATGATGAACCCTCCATCTTTGGAAAATACTCAAAACTCAGCTGGAGGAGCCCTGAGCAGACCACCTGGCTAGACATGCTTGGAGCAGGAGTTTGGACTGGGTATGGTCAGAAGTGCTCCAGTCTGAGCAACTCAGAACCCAGATATGGGTCATTTTGCTCCTCCAAGGGTAATTTGGTTTCCAGATACAATGGGCCTTGGGTTTCTGACAGAGTTTAACACAGATTCAGCTCAGCTTTGCACTCTCACCGGCATTAGAACTCTCTTCTCGTGGGAACAGCTTTGCAGTCCCCTGTAGCTGTGTACACAGATGAGGAAAAGCTGCTGTGAAACCACTGTGGGGTCAAGAGAAGTAGCTGCCTTTTACATCTAAGAGGAACTTTTAAAGAATAAAACCAGCTGTGTGGGTTTTTTTCTTTATTAAAAAAATGGCAATACATATACCACCTTCCAGTTGCAGCTCTACATGTGGGCTGTGAGTTCGTGATGATTTTTATACCAACAGCACAATTGCTGAACACAACTGCTGTTAATAACGCCAGTGCGGCGACTACTGAGACAACGCTGCTCTTTAAAGGACGCTCTCTTTTTTCACGCAGAAACAGAGAAGAAGCCAATAGGGAGCACAAAACGTCACCGTCACTTCTGAGGGTCCCATTCAAGTCATTTGCTTTCATACATTTTGTTGCTTTCCATCTCCCAGCTTTGAGTTCCTTTTGTTGTTTTCTAATAGATAACACCAGCTTCAAAGTCTGGAGGAACCGCTCCTCTTCTGTCGCTGTTGTCCTTTTTTTCTTTTATTCCTTTAGCAAATGTTGATTATTGCACAAGTTAAAAGGAGCTGCTTTAACAGAGCATGCCCGGGTCCCAGGAGAGCCAGGTGTCTCACACTGCAGTGTCCTGAGCTTGTGGAGGAGTGGAAGGACCCTGTCCTGACCAGCAAACACAGCTGCACCCTTTGCCACACCATTTACCTGACCTTGTGAGCTTGGCAGAGAAAGTCCTACTCTTCAGGTTAAAAACTGCACAGTAATGGTTCCTATACCTCTATTTGAAGAGACAACATAGGTTTGGTAGCAGGTGGATTAAAAGTGATTAAGAAATCCTCTACTTTTGACTTAGCACAGTATTTCCAAGTTTACCTCAGTGTTGGTGAGCACCCCCTGGTTACAGCTGTCGTGCAACCAGCTCAGCCAGTCTTGACTCTAGTGCAACGCACTGATGCAGAGCTAAAGGCAGCTGATGAAGTGTCTTCATCATAGTTTGTTGAGTGCTTTGTCTATATTTTCATGATTTATTACTTCCCCGACTTTCTTAGGTGTTGGGAGGAACAATGAATCAATCCAAGTGTTTTCGGAGCAGGGACTGCTAATTGCATGAGCTCTGTTTACTGCTCGAGAGCTCCAGTTTTGACAAGTCTCTTGACCGCATGTTAATACCTATGATTAATTATTGTTATGGGCATCCGCAGAAACAGACCCGACAGGTAACACTTCAGAGCTATTATTTCTTTCTGAACAAGCAATAAACATAATTATGTACACACTCTGTTACAAGCATAACAGGCGGGGAAAGAAGGTGCTTTTGAAGGTGCCAGTGCAAACCATCGCTCCCCATTGATGAGTGCCCAGAGGGCATAGGCTGAAATGATGGGGTGGCAGGTTCAAAGCAGTTATTTCTCTTGATGCCTTGGTTGCTTCAGAGCAGCTTTTTGTAGAATCATAGAATGGTTTGGTTTGGAAGGAACCTTAAAAATCGTCCAGTTCCAAGTCTCCTACCACATGCAGGGACACCTCTTACCAGACTAGGTTGCTCAAAGCCCCATCCAACATGGCCTTGAACATTTCTGGACATGGGGCCTCCAAAACTTCCCTGGGGCAACCTGTGCCAGTGTCTCACCACCCTTACACTAAAGAATTTCTTCTGAATAACTCACCTAAATCTCCCTGCTCCTAGTTTAAAACCATTACCATCCTATTGCTAAACTCTCTTCATCAGAATCCTTCACCATCTCTCCTGTAGGCCCCTTTAGGTACTGGAAGACCGCTATAAGATGTCGCTGGAGCCTTTTCTTCTCCAGGCTAAACAACCCCAACTCTCTCGGCCTGTTTTCATAGGAGAGGTGCTCCAGCCCTCTGGTCATCTTCATGGCCCTCCTCTGGACTCACTCCAACAGGTCCATGTTCTTCTTATGTTGGGGACCCCAGAGCTGGACTCAGTACTTCAGATAGTGTCTCACAGGAGTGGAGTCACCTCACCCAACCTGCTGACCGTGCTTCTTTTGATTCAGTTCAGGATAAGTTTGGCTTTTGGGGCTTTTCTTTACTGTGTATGTGATTACAGAGGACTGCAAATGCGGGTAGAGGTGCTGCATCACTTGGTGTTGTGAATAAGGGGTGGAAATCCTGGTCAGCACACTCCAGGCAACCCACAAGGTTATTGAGGTGCCAAATGTCTGCACTGTTTCGCAAATAGATGGGACCCCGATGCTGGGAAACTGGGGAACCCTGCTCAGCACATCTCTGGAGGATTGGCCCTGCTTGGCTGTGCTTCACCTTGGCCATCCTGGCCAGGAGCCACCTTTGCTCTGGCTGGAATGGCATTTGTTATCAAAGGAGCAGGGATCTCTCTTCCCTGCAGAGCAAACTCACCCAACTGGAGAGAGACAGGGTGATGGTTGGAGTTGTCCCTAAGCTCACCACAAGAAGAAGGACATGCTGTCTTGTCCTACACCACTCTTGGCTTGTTAAGGTCCTTGGAGAAGGACCTTGAGGAATGTGGTAGTTTTGTCTGTGGGCTCAAAAGCAGGATTGGGATGGGGTGAGATGGTCCCTGGGGAGACCATAGATGTATCCAGGGAAGGGATGCCCAGATGCCCATGGCAAGAGGGAGCACCACTGCATGTAGTACAAAGTGGCAGGGATAGACAGGACCAGCAGTGGGAAGCAGAGGAGTCGATAACAAAAGAAAGGTAATCGGCAGCCAAGACACGTCTGTGTGAAGCAGCTCTCTGCTCATTTTAAAATATCAGGTAACAGATGCAATCAGAATGGCTACGCTGTGCAACAGCCTTATAAAACAGTGGAAGAAATATAAATAGGGGTTTAATTGCCCACTCCACTTAAATTGCTTTATCCTGTGTAACTTGATTATTTCTAGAAAATTTGGCCCAGGACATTATGGTGAGGGGGTAAAGTTTGTAGAGGGCTATGAAATTTCCCACTGCAGCAGCAGCCACCTGCCAGGGTGGGTGATGGCACCACGCAGAGGAGCGTGTTTCTATCTGCATCAAAGCCCTCCGTCAGCACATTGGAGGCGAGGCGAGGCAAAGCAGGGTGCTGTGCAGCTGGGAGCCCCACCTTCTTTGCATGCCGTGTGTCTCAGTGGAAGGCCAGCACCACCGCTCCTGAAACGGAGCCATACTGGGGGCCTCCCGGCTGTGTGCCGCTATGCAGCGGTGCAGACAGAATAAGCTTACCCCACGCCATCAGTTTCAGCCCCACGCACCTCCCTGCTGGTTGGAGTTCATGCTGCCACATCCCCAGACATTGCCCCCCAAACAAGGTGGCACTTGCTGGGAGACGGTACCCCAGGACCCTCTGTGAGCCCTTCCCATCGCTCTAGTGGCCTCTGTGGAAAGGTTCCTACCACCAGCCCCGATAGCCTCTAATATTCCCAGTTTGCATTCATCAGGAAGCAGGGCCAGCCCTGGCATCCAACTGGGACTCACAGCATGGCTCAAATGGTGGCGGGGAGGGGGAGTTGGGGCTGGGCTGGTGGGAGGGTGTCACCTTGGCCTCTCCTCTGCCTTTCCTGAGTACTGGGTAGCTCAGCTAGTGGGGCAGGGTGTTATCCTTACCTGATTTTGCAGTTTAACGCTACCATGACTCATTGCAATGTGTTTATAGCATCCAGCATTTTCCCAACAGGCCCTCCCCAGGCTGCTCACCCCACCCAGAAAGCAGAAAGCATTATGAGAAATAAAACGGAATGAAGAGTAAGTGAAACAGCAAACCTCTCTGGGTCAGTGTTTCCTACAGCTGTCCCCTCCTTCCCTGAGGCTCATCACAAGCTGGCAGCACAACCTCACTGGGCAGCCACACTCCCTGGGCGAAAACAGGGAAGAGGCATCCTCATCTTCTCCAGTGGCAGAAGGAATCCAGGCCCAGATTGCACTGAACGAGAGCAAACGGCATGAGTGTTGAGGGTATGTTGGGCGCCAGCCTGGTGGCAGGTAGTCAGGTTAATTACTCTGCTCAGTTTTAGCCCTTCACCTGGCAGAAAAGGACCTGGGGGTGCTGATTGACAAGTGGCTGAATATGAGCCAGCAGTGTGCCCAGATGGCCAAGAAAGCCAATGACATCCTGGCTTGTATCAGAAATAGTGTGACCAGCAGAAGTAGGGAGGGGATTGTCCCCCTGTACTCAGCACTGGTGAGGCCACACCTTGAGTCTTGTGTCCAGTTCTGGGCACCTCAGCACAAGAGAGATATCGAGATGCTGGAGCGAGGGCAGAGGAGGGCAATGAAACTGGTGAAGGGCCTTGAGCATAAATCTCACGAGGAATGATTGAGGGAGTTGGGACTGTTTAGTTTGAGGAAGAGGAGGCTGAGGGGAGACCTCATCACTCCCTGCAACTGCTTGAAAGGGCATTGCAGAGAAGTTGGTGCTGGTCTCTTCTCAAGGGCAATTAGCAATAGAACAAGAGGGAATGGCTGCAAGCTGCAGCAGGGTAGGGTTAGGCTGGACATTAGGAAAGAATTCTTCACAGAACAAGTGGTCAGTCAGTGGAATGGGCTGCCCAGGGAGGTGGTGGAGTCACCATCCCTGACTGTGTTTAAGAGTAGATTGGATGTGGTGTTGAGGGATCTGGTGTAGGGGAGAACTTGTAGAGTAGGGCTGATGGTTGGACTTGATGATCCCAAGGGTCTCTTCCAACCAAAATGATTCTATGATTCTATGATTCTAAGAAAGGGAATCCACTTCAGTGGGCAGGGGGGGTGGCGGGCGGTGATGGAGAGGAAACAAAGCCGACCGGTTTGTGGAAATGAAAAGCCTGTTGCTTTAATCTATTGTAAAGCTTTTGATACATCAAAGTCCTGGCAAGAAAAGACATCTTGGATATAATTGGTGTGGACACTTGCAAAGGTATTGATAAAGACCTTTGCAAAGGAGCTATTTGTGAGAAGCAAAGAAGGGTCACAGGTTAGGCACTAGCCAAGATACAAAAACCCCAAATGCAGGATGAGGACTGGACTAATGTCACACAGCTCTGTACCCCACTCAGCAGCATCCCTAGCGCCGACAGACAAGTTGTCCCTGACAGCAAAGCCTGACCCGGGGAAAAGAGGGTTGCAAAAGGCACCACCAAAACCAGGGGAATGGGCCAGAGTAAGGGAAAAGGCTTTCCCCAAGTAGACAGGCTGGACATGGCTCCCTGGGAGGATAGGGTTGATGGTTGTGAAAACCAGCTAAGTCCAGATCACCTCTTAAAGAGAAAACTCAGCTAGGGCCATGGGCAGTTCACCACAGTCCTCCACTGAGGGTTGCAAATACGTATTATCACCACCCAAAATCCTATGCAAATGACAAACAGAAGCAGATAAAGTTCAGGAGAGAAAGTAGCAGGGAACTGTGTCCAAATGCTCAGAAAGGAAGGAAGAGAAGGTCCTTTCCCGGCATGGCTGCCTCTCACCAACTCCCAAAGTGTACATCAAAAAGAGAGGAGGGAAGCATTTCCGAGTTGGGGAAGTAAGAGGGTTAGAAATGGAGTCTAGCTAGAATTGAAATTATTTGAATTTCTAGATGAAGTGGGTAAAAAGCAACATAATGGCAGTATACAAAATAACAAACGGCACAAAGGACGTACATATAAGTACTCCTATTTACACTTTTCACATAAAAAGAGAACAAAGGGACAGTCAATAAACCCAAACGGCAGCACACGTACAAGGATAAGCGAAATGCTGTTGTTCTAATGCACTCTGCATAATCACCTGGGGAACTCACTGTTCCAAAATATCACTAAAATCACAGATGAAGAGAGACTTGCAAGAAAGGGACAGGAATGTACCTGAAAGAAAAGAACATGTGCGGCTATATGTGAGTTACATTAGCAGTGAGCAATAATATGGGGTTTTAAGAGAGAAATTCTCATACAAACAAGAATAAATGGGAGGGGGACAAAGATCTCCATGGGCAGATTAGTCCAAAAATTGCCTTCTAAGGAATTTCTTGTTCCTCCTTCCTCTGAAGCATGTACATTGGCTATTGGCAGCAATCAGCGACCAGGGAAGACAAACTGCTTTTCCTTATCCCCTCTAGCTCCCTCCTGCACTAAGGCCAGAGTCCCTTCCCACCCTCTCTGTCCCCATGCATCACTCAGAGTCAGGGGGCTTCCACTTCCTTCCCCATAGCCTTCTTGCCAGTGGAGCACCCAGCAGAGCCAGTCTGGCTTGCCTGTCTGGTTGCTGGTGGCAACCTCCATGAAGCCTGTCGTAGTTTTGAAGTCTCCAGCTTCAGGAGTTACCAAATCATCATTGGAAAGCCTGAAACTGGTTGCCCAGACTGGGGTGCAGCTGCAGTGGGTGGGGGCTGCCTGGGAAAAGGCAGCTGCTCAGATGGGTGCTGAGTCCCAGCTTGCTTGTTCCTTGTAGCCAAGGAACATTTCACATCCTCTGCCATATGTGACTGAGGGAGGTAAAAATAATCTTGTCTTTTTTTTTTAATCTTTTTCATTGACATGCAGTGATATCTCCCCTATTTGTCGTCAAAATGAACTGAAATTAATCTCGGTAGCAGTTCTGCCTGGTGATGGGAACGCACGTATGAGTGATACACATCAGCACACCTTCGGGAGCGATGCTACTTAGATATCAGTGAAGGTCACTGGTGGGGAGGTGGGGCGGGAAATTACTCCAGAGCATCCCTGAATTTAAATGGAGCCGACAACTGCAAACCTGCATTTGTGGAAACCGTCCTTTCCATGGTCTTCCTAATCCGAGGTAGATTTGCAGCAAGAAGTGAAAGCCTTGACTGTGCCCACAAAATTAAAATGATAGTCAGATCACCTTAATATCCCTCTCTATGAGGTTCATGTCCTTATGTTCAACCCAGAGCATGAACCATCCTTCCCCTGACTGCTGCCGGTTCCCAAAGGACGGCATCCCAGTTCCCAGCTGCCTCACAGGCTGTTGCAGAACTCCCTCATGCTAATTTTTCCCCACCTCACAGGCACATCTGGCATATTCCCCCACCAAAATACATCAGTTAAAGGAAGCGGGTGCTGTTTCCCCCCTCTGCAACCCCAACTCCGCTGGCAGGCGGAGCGGGGTGCCCCTGCCTATCACCACTAGCCCCTCTACCAGCTGCGCCCCCGCCCCCAGCTGATCCACAGCCCATCACGATGACAAACTTTAATATCCCACAGGTCGGTTCCTACACCTGGAGGAGATGGGCAGCCTTTCCCACATGGAGCGGAATGCATGAGATGGATATAAATAGGCCTTATTTTTTGTTGTTTTTTTTTGTTCTGTTTTTTTTTGTTTTTTTTTTTTAAGACTTTATTTGTCTAACATGCTTGACCAAAAATTACAACAACAATCAAGTTATGCCAAAATGATTACATAACCTTTAAGCTTTCATACCTCAAGGACTTTAAATGATATTTTGAAGTAACAGCTGCTTCCGTATCCTTCCCACATAAAAATACACAGTATTTTGAAGATACCTTAGGAAAAATTATTTTTAAGAGAATAGTTTATGGTTGACATAGAAATTTTGTTGAGGCTAATAAAAGGACCTCTTCCCCACACTTTAACATTTTCATCTCTTAAGTGCCATGAGTGAATGTAAACATTTCAGACTTCTTTAATGTACAGCCAATTTCCTGCCACATTTGCCTCAAGCCGCTTGAATTGTGACTGGCTAAGACACTTTTATTCTAACTCCACGCTATTGCTCATCTTCCCCAACGATGGCGGGAGTTCATATTCAACTATGAATTTCAGTCCTTCCTGATTTAGGAGCTGATCCTGCAATTTCTACTCCAATAAATAGTTTTGACAAAAGCGGCCCCACCTGAATTGACAGCAGACTGCTCACGCGCCCGTCAACTTATCCACCCAAAAAGCAGTGGCAGGCGCCACCCATCGCCTTGGGTTTCCTTTCAAGAAAAAAGCAGCAAATTAGTTTAGACCCCAAGTCACCCAACAGCTCACAGGAAATGACAGACCCCGTCACTTGTCATGTTTTTTGGTGGTTTACTGGTGGGTCCACAGCACGAGTTAGTTACCGGGCTGGAACGTCACTGCTCCCAGCAGCAGTGGGAAGACCTGCTGCCCATGGGAGGCCAGCGGCATGCAGTGTTTATGCCCACCTCGCCGAGAGTTGAAGCTGACAGCCTGCTTTTGCAGCACAGGTAATTTTAAATTGTGGATGCATATAGTGTACATGCAGCTGCTACCTGAAGCTCACGTTTACATCCACCTATCAGGCAAAAAGTAACAACCACAATTATCCAATGCATGTCTGCAGGTGTGGGCTATGCACAGACCCGCAAACAACCCTGTATTGGTAGTGCAGTGGGCTGCCCAATGTGTGTGAACAAGATCTAGGTGCTAGTAGCCCCGGTTTCAGGATGCCTGTGTTCAGAATACAGCAGTGAAATTATCTCCACCAGGGCAAAAAGGCTCTTCTTTGAGCATGGAGAAGTTCACTAGTTCAAGGCAGAAAACTATTTCTTGTAGGGGATGTTTAAAGCACTTTTTTTTTTTCCTTTTCCTAAATTGGTAAGTGATTCTCAAGCTTCTGCCTAGAATGGGACTGAAATCCCAACAGCTTCAACACCTCAGTTAACTTGGAGGAATGCCACATGGGCAGTGCTAGCGTTGGCCATCCCAACCAGCTCCTGATGTGTCCCCTGCTTTGCCTGGTGTCACATGCAAGACGACAGATGGGTTTCAACTCGGTTGATGATTTCGTCTTGGTCCTCTCTCAGCAGTGTCCATGAGCAGGCAAACAGCAATGACAGGTTTTGTGAGGTGACCCTGCTCTGCACTCATTGGCATGTACTCGTCACTCATCGCACTTAACACAGCTACCCAAAAGTGAATGCCCAAATTCCACCATGAGGTGACCCCTTACCCTTGACATCCAGACCCAAGGACAAAAGGATCACCATGACATATAATCACTTCAGACTGGGTCCAAATTGAAACCAGTAATCTCATCACTGGCTGCATGTCCCATTAACGGGTTTTTAAACAAACAGTCCCAGTGGGTTTTATTTAAAATACCACTACTGATCAGTGGTTTATTTCAAATACCACTACATAACTTCTGTGGGGTTTTTTGTTTGTTTTTTACATACAATCACGTATCGCCTTACTATATGAAAACACAGTTACATTTTTTCCTTCTTCCTTTTTTTTTTTAAGGGAAATGTCATCTTTTTTTTTTTTCCACAGGCGAGTCCAGGTTACAAATTCCTGAGTTTATACTGCCCTTAACGCAGTCTCCCTTCTAAAATGCTGAGCTGTTTACAGCATGCCGGCAATATGCACCATTTCCCTTACCATCTGTAATGCCAGATGTAGTAAAACTTCATTTCAGTACAGTGAATTAGGGCCTCTATTGCATTGGTTTTGAATAGATGCAAAGACTTAGACCTGGAGGACTTGAAGTAATAGCTTTCCTCCTGTGACTGGTCATTCATGCACCATCTTTTATATGTGCCATGTTAATTAAGGGAAAACATCTTTACCATCATTTTTCTTTTACCAAGAGCTCACTGGGAAACATCTGAAATGAGGAAATCCTAGTCTAAACACTTAAGTTTAAACTGCATACTTTCTTAAAGAAGCACTCCTTTGAAAGACATTGCTCTTTTAATAAGTCCAATATAATGTATGGTATATACAAAAGCCCCTACTTGAGATATATATATATGTATATGTATATATATATACGTGGAATGCATTCACTTTTCTGTGTTCACAAATATTTTAATGGTGAAATGTTAAAGTCTTTAATCCGTTTCTGGCACCAAAATGTCTTTGTTCCTCGTCCACTTTTGTCACTCAAAATTTATCTGTGAAGAGCTAGCAGGGAAAAAAGAAGAAGGTTTTTGCTTTTTGTTGAATGGTTCCCTATTGGGATTCTCAGCCAGCGATAGAAAGTTGCTAATGTGTTGGGCACAACTTTAAATCCTCATTATAATCATGTGTTTCTTGGCGTAGGTAAGTCAATAACTATAGGTGGATTAAGTGGCTGGTAATTCACAGTGCACACAGATGCATTCACATAGGTAGTAGTTCCATCAGCCATGACACCATAACCTACAAAGAAAGAAAAACTCTGGTTACTCTCATTAGTCTTGATTATCTTCTTTTTTTTATTAATTATTCACCTTTATCACGCAACAGTAAGTGCCACATTTATTACTTAGTAGGAATTTCAAAATTCTCTTCATGCAAAACATAAAGGTCTCCTGAATTAATACCATCTTTGTCCTACAGCAGAACTTTTTACCATCTTTTCAATTGTGTAAGAAAAGCAAAATGTTCCCTCACTAGCTAGCAGCTACAATCTCTGGCAGTCAGCTAGCCAAACCTCCTTAGAAAGACAGATATTTTTGTCTGCAACCCTTTTTTCTTCAAACCTTCTCAGTTTTGGAAAGCATAAGAAGATAGAGCTAAGACAACTACAGCACTGAGAAAAACATACCTCTGTTCATTTAGGTTTGCCATTGTCAGCAATCTCTGGGCAATTTTCATCTTTCCATCTTTTTTCTGTCCTGTCTTCTCTATCTTTTAAGCCAGTAATGAAGAAAAAGCATTGCCTAACTAAGGGGAGTATGTGTACAGGTGCACCTGGGCAGGATTTGCCTAGTAGGAACCTCTTCTTCCCATGTGTTTGAACTTGTTGACCAATTTCCACCAAAGTTGATGGAAAGACACTAAAACGCCTGCTCACCTGCCCAGGTAGAGAAAACATGGCTTCATTAATGCATTCTCTGCCAGACACGGAGAATTCACACCCTGAGACACCATAACATTTCCAAGGGAGAAAACACCCTTCTCCATGTCTCACCAGTGGCAAAAAAACTTTTAACTACATCTCACGTCTGACCAGACACCCAAGTCAAACAGTTCCAGAGCTAAATCTGCAGAGAATCAAACTTTTACCTCTAATGCCTGTAGAAATACAGTGTAATGCTGTTTCAGAAAGTAAAGAAAAAACCCTTTAATTGCCCTGCTGTTATGAAAGAGTAGACACAGTCTCCATTGCCACAAATCTTTTAATTGATGACTAGGGAAAAAAACATAAGCTTGATTAAACTAAAACTAAAAGCTGAACGCTGGAAACTTGCATTGAAATATTGTGATCAATATGAAGAAATATATTCACAATAAGAAAGGTATGATTTGGGGAAAATCACCTGGTAGAAAGCATTTGTACTAAGATTCAATCTCACCATTACTGAAGTTAATAGTGAAATATATTCATGGCTATATACACTGAGTTTCGGCTATTGAAATGCTAGGTACCTAGGATCCTACAGCTTCTCCAAGTGCAATTTCATGTCTTAGAGAAGCATTGTTAGTTGCAGAATTTACAAACAAAGAAAAGTAGCCAAATTCCTCTCTTTTTCATTCCTTAAAATACCCTGAATAATGCAGGGCCTCCTGGACTCCCCATGGAAAAACCACACTCTAATTAGGGAGTAGGGAGGGAAGAAAACACTGTCAGGTTCCTGTCACAGACATTTCTTTAAATCATTTGCTGTTTGCCACAGAACAATTGGTCTGTGTAAAACACAAACTGCATGGAGGACAGTCAGCGTTGCTGCTGGGACTTCCTGTCTCCTCAGCTACACGTTTGGAGAGAACAGAATCAGCTTGCTAATACATTCCTTTTGCAGGAAGATTCCAAATGCTACAGTTTTCAATCCTACCCTACTGCCAACAGCTTCCTCGCCCGTGACTTTAGCCAAGTACTGGCTGTAATGGGCAAACTGGGATTTTAGCCTGAGTCCCTGCCATGGTCCTTGTCCCTTCCATGGGTTGATCAGCAGCAAGTCCATTCGTAGAAGTATTTTTTGGCAGAGACAGCAGTGCAGAGGGGGAGCAGGGAGGAAACATCTCTTCTAAGCGTCTCTTCCTCACGAATGTTCAGTAAATGACTGCTGCAGATGTAGCTAGGCTCAGTCAGGGGAAGAACTCATCTGTTCAAATCATGCATTCCCTCTACAAAGAGCAGCTTCGTTTGCACAGGCTGTCTGCAATGGGAATTCTCCTCTGCAGAGATTTAGCATCCCACTGCAAAACAGGCTATGCAGTTCCCCATTTGTTTTCTCTAAATTATGATAGTTAACAAGAAGAGTACCTTGTTTCTGTGTTCTGATACCTAGTGTGCCAACTGTATTAATTCAAAAGATTTACCATTCTGTGGAGGTGCCATTCTTTTCCCTTGGGAGCCAAAGCTGGGCTTGGTCTTAGCAGATGTGATTTTGTTTACCTGCCTGAAGCTTCATGGCTTGCTAAGTGTTTGCTTATATCCCCTGCAACCCACTTGGCTTACGGTTTCCGAAAAGACAATGAGTTTGAACTGCATTCACTAGTTCTCTTGTATGGAATCTCAAAGACTGATAAATAGCAAAGGATTCAGACAAAATATTGCTTATGCATTGTTTTTTTCACTCTGTGATGTAACAGCATCTTGGACATTAACAGGTAAATGCAAATGAAACCCATGAGGAGAATGGACTTAATCCCTGAGCTGTAAAATAATGATCTAAGTTTCTTCTCCACCAATTTTATACCAGCACAACTTTTACCAATGTGACTCCTAACCTAGCATGGCGAAAGTGCCCAGAAGCAAGTCAGAGCAGGAATTCTTGGGAAGGGTAACTGTTCTTCACAAAATCAGAAGTATCCAAGTGCCAGCTACTGCAGTTTTTCTGTTTGTTCATTTCTACGCTGGTGAGACCCACAGGTATCCTTCAAAGGCTGGAGCAGTCCCAGAAGCAGAAAACTGGCAGTTGTGAAGCACCTTTTCCTGCCAGTAAGTTAATACTGCCAAGGACTAAGCAGCTGATAGTACATGCTTACATGCCAATGGTACACTTCTGCACAGCCCAGGGGTTTCTTTTGGTAGGGGCACTGCTTGAAGTCTTGCTGCCATGATATGTGAACAGGACAGGCTTCTCTCTAGCAGCTAGCATCTCTCTTTCCCTTTGCCTGAAGACAAATTCCTACTCTCATTGACTTCAGTGGAGCATATTTGTCACCACTTGCTGACTTATGTGAAGGGAACTAATTTTTTTCCAGGTTAAAATCAAATAGTCAAGAGAACCACTTTGTTTCATCTGGGTTCCAAATGTTTTCCCTGCCAAAGCAAATAAATAAATGAATAAATATCTTGAACTTCTACACCAGTCAGTGGCGCCCTCCCTCTTGATTTAACTTCATATACGCACTAATGGGGAGAGACAACCTTTATTGTACAGTGTTGAAGATTAAGCCTTAGAAGTAACCCCCAATGCATTCTTACCCATTTAACAAACAGAAACTGAGACACAGAGAGCTTACATGAATTATTTCAAGTCACAGAGATTCAGCAGAGGAAAATACAACCCATCAATCCTGATATTTAGTCACTTTCTATACCTACTGGACTCATGTTCTTATTTTAAAATTCAGAGTAACCCTTTCTGTGAAGGAGGCATCACCCTGTTTTATAGATGTAGAAAGAGAAGCTGAAGTACAAATATTGAAATGTGAGTATCAGCTAACTTTATCTCTATACATGCAGCCAAACAATCTGAATTCCAGAAGTGCTTCAGTTCAGACATTCAAATTTAAAAATGCTAGTTAAACCAGACAACTTCTGTGTTTGTGGTTTTTAAATATATATAGAAAAAAATGTGTTCTGACCTTCATGGATATGTCCAAAAACATGAAGCCTTGGCTGTATTCGTCTCTGGACTGTGTTCAGCAGCTCAACACATCCTACCCGTTGCATTTTCTTAGGAACCCAGTCTAGAAAACCTTTGGAAAAGAAAGCAAAGCTTTAAAAGAAGATAGGTTATCTGCTATACAGTACTTCTGAGATTTCATGTCTTGTGGCTTCTCCTAAGGAGCCAGAGAAGAATTGACATGAACAGTGTTTGCCTTGGTAAGTAGAAGAGGAAGGAAGGAAAAATACTTGAGGAAAACCGTCAAAGCGCATCCAAAGAAAGAGGACTATGGTAACTCTTGCCAGTTGTCTTTCAAGTTGTTTCTTGCAGTGCTGTTAAAGGGAAAATCCAGTGCCTTATCTGTTCTTCCTCCTTTAAGAGAGTGAGTTATAAAAACCAATATGTCTAAAGAATCTAAATCAGCATTTAGCTATTTAAATCTAGTCCTGGGATCTAGTTTTTAAAATTGAACACTTTAACTGATGTAATGGAGCCTGTGTTGCTAATAATAAAACTATATTTATATCACATTGAATCTTACAGTAGTGGAACTCAGGTAAGGAACCCACAGCATGCCATAAACCAGCATCCTCGGGTGAAACTGACTTAAGCACTTCATGATACAGCGAACCCCACTAGCCTAGATCTATGGACCTCAGCCCAGAAGCGAAACTCAGCCCTTCTGCAGCAGATGTTTTTAAGTGCTACATTGACTTGCACAAAGGCTGTATAAAAGCGCACTTTTTTATGAACACAGACAAAAATGTACACCAACTTGCTTATATGTCTAAAACATACTGCAGGGGTATGCTTACTGCCAGCTGAAGTCTCATGTTTCCTTCAAAGCAGTAGTATAAGAGGGATGTTGTTGTATTAGAGGGTCTGCAATAACCAATCTTGTTTTGCTTCTATTGTTCTGCCATTTTCATCAGGCTCATATTTGGAAACCTAAAAGATACAATCATTCTGTTTTTCTTTAGTTGTTCTGAGACTTTCTCTGTGTGCCTTTCATAGCTTTGTCCCTCTGACTTAGATTGCTGCAACAGTAGGACTATATTGTGCCTTTGAGAAAACAGCAGTCATCTAAGAGAGGTATAGAGCCCGGACCTAGTTTTCATACGTTTACTTTTGAGGTCTGCTCAAGCATGGCTAAATAGCAGCTAACCAACAGGCTTAAAAGAACAGAACTGTGGTATTTGAGCTCTTGGAAAAGCTCTCTGATTTGCTAGAGCTTCAGGGTAGGTTCACACACTGAGAAATACCTTTCCAGATGCCTGTGCTTGAAAACTGACTTCATTATGCTGTGGGATTTTATGAAAATAGTCAAAATTTGCCCTTGGATCATGGTTACTCATTCAGAAATGAGTCGTGAATGTGGCATGCTAAGTGTTAAAAAGAGGAAGTTCTGATAATGGCCATAGGCGGCTAATTCATTCAGAGGCCTCTGAAGAGGTTGCTTGACTCCTGTGGAGGGGGCTGTACAAAGACAAAGCCCCGCTGAATTAGAGAGAGAGCAGAGCAATCCTCACCAAGTCTGGTAACTGATTCACCAGTCACTCTTGGTAGCAGGTCAAAACGCATTGGAGGAAAGAGTTAAGTATTTAAGATGTCAAAGTGCAGCCAGCAACTTGTCTAGAATCCAGCCATGCGTTTTTTTCAGAGCAAATGCGTTAGAACCATAGGTTTTGTTACTTCAGTGATTTGAAACAGTTAATTGTCAAAATGTCTGTGGTGAACATAAAGCCAAAAGTATTTCCACTTCAGAAACTTCACAAACAAAAATCCATAAAATTAACTTCTCCATTAAATTAAGCATTATTTATGTTGAACATGTTTTTGTTTACATGCATTATCACCCTTCTGAAGCTTTCCCATATGTTTGCAGCTTATTATGTACACCTGACTACACAAACTAAGAATAATTGATTACACCTAGCTAACAATTAGAGTTCATCTTAGGGTTTTTTTTAATGTTTGGTTACTTGAAACGGGTTCTTGCAGCTGTCAGGAAAGTATAAATCTTTGTCACAGACAATCAAGCAGACAGCTACAAATGAAGACTTAAAGGTGAAATTAAGTTAAACACAAACATAGAAAAGAACAGCGAACTTTTCCAAGAAAAATAGAAGAACCATAAATGCAGATCTTTAGGAAACAGGGAAGAGATTAAAAAAGTTATGCCATACACAGGCTATTAAATATATGGCATAACTTTATTAATAATAAACTGGTGACTAATGAAATGGTCAATAGTAGCTGGTTTAACCTTTGTTTTCTCATCCCGTGTGAACCTGTGTATCCCTGCCCTGGTTTCATCCCAAAGCACTACTCTAAAATAGTTAAAAATAAAATTCCTCACATTTTTGTTATATGCCCAACTGACTTGGAAACACAAAGCCCATTAACTCTTAATGGAGCTTCTGCATCTAAATCATGCAGGCAATTTTAAATCTATCTAATAATGTACTATTAATTACCTTAGGAGGATGTGCACTCTTTTGAAGTGAGGGAATGAGAAACAGCACAGAAAATGGATGATGGACAGAATTTAGGCAGCCATGCTGGAGAAAAAAGAGGAACTTGCAAGATCACTGATTGCTATTTATGATCATTAGGAACAGCTCTAGTGATGCTGTCCAAGATCAGAACAACAGTAATCAACTTCTGGTTAAAATAATTGCCTGGGAGGGTCAAGGAGGATCCTGTCTCCCAAAACGTCTGTGGACAGAGCTACACAATAAGGAGATTCTGTAAGTTAGGCAGAGTGCTCATTTCTTTTGAAGCATCATATATTTGTTGCCATGGGTGTCAGGGAGACTAACAGCTGATGCCCTCAGGCAGAGGGTTCTGTGCTTGAGCCCTCTATTAATGCATCAATAAGAAAAAGACAAAGAAACAGGAACTTTTAAAAACAGAAAATCCCTGAAGGAGAGTAGGAGCTCAAAAATAAAAATAATAAAAAAAGAGAACAAATACTGAGACATGGCCATGGGGGGAATTCCCATTACCCCATTACAGCCAGTGGAGATGAGCAGCTCTTCCTCAGAATTACTGCAATTATTAAATTACTTTTCAATTATTAAATTTATTATTAAAACATGTCTGTTGAGTGCCAGCTCTCCAGTGCTCACTAGTGGTTTGCCTGCCTCTGCTGATCTGCTGCTGCCTGGAGAGGCCTGGTGGTTAAACTAATAAAAGTGGCTGTCACTGTGTGTGAACCCCTCTCTCCACCTTCCAACACTGGACTTCAAGCGCTACAAACAGGGATATCCTTTGGATCAGTGGAAGGTTGCATTGCTTTACAGTTGATCAGCTGGTTTTTAAGTTTTAGAAGTGCTGAAAAAGCTTCTGAAAAAATGTTTTAAATACAAGTTGTAACTAGAACTGTACCAGAGACCCAGTGTCATGCCTTGGATCCTAACAGGTGATTATCCCCACCACTAACCATTTGGAGCTGATATCTCAAGGACTAAACGATTGATTTCTGCCCTTCACTTTTACGATACAGGTCCATATTAAAATCAGCATATAGCATGGCATGAGACTCCACTTAGGCCAAGCATCAAAACACATGCCCTTACAGGGAGAAACCATGCTCACAAAGAAGCTTTTTCCCCCTGGATTAGTGACCAGTGGAATGCAAACAAGTCTTTCTAAAGGAAACAACAAAACACAAACCCTTTAGATATTTCATCCTCCAAGCTCTGAAAGAAGAGAAGAAAGGGTGGAAGACAAGGGGGTAATTTTAGCTTCAGGAAATTGGGGAATCTAAAGGTTTAAAGAAACCAACTACCTCTATTTCACACAAAGCACTCTGCTGTAAGATTCAGCACAACACTTAAACACATGCTTCGCTTTCATGTCCATTTATTAAATCAGCGAGTTAAACACAGTTGCATTAAATACAGCTTCCTACATGTTAAACACTTTGAAAGACATGTTAAAAGCCTTAAACCTTGACCGAATCTGGACAAGTTTCTGTGATTATATTACTTCTGTAACACAGATAATTTCACTATTATCTAGGAATACATGAAGTCTCTCCTGGCTTTTGTATCAGCTACATTAATATTTGTAAAACTCAAATGCAAAACTATTTATTGTCGGTCTGTTAGTGTTGCCAGATTGTATTAAAGACAGACAATTCACTCATGCTGTCCAAAGAACAGGCAAACAATGGCAGCATTTGGGATTGTGAGGCAGAAGATGCACCAAGTCAGCCCGATGAGGAACAATACACAGTGGGTACTTGGTGGTGGCGAAATGCTACTGCAAGTAAGGGAGAAAGACAGGGCTAAAAAAGTAGGATTCATTGAACACAAGTAATCATGAAACAAAACTAAGCTAAAGCCCTGGTGCTGCTGAAATCAGTACTGATGTTACTTTTGACTTTTCCAAGTCAGGATCGCACTCCTTGTCTAAGAAGAGCCATCAGTTACTGTATAATCATCTGACACAGACATCTAAAAGCACTAGTATTTTCTTACCGAGAGGTGGTCCATGTGTTATAAGAATATCTATTCCATCTGGAATAAGGTTCCATTTCTCTAATAGTGCTTGGCCTCGTGGAAGATTAAAGCCCCAGCCATAAAACCAAGGTTGCCTGCCAAGAGAGGAGGAGAATGTCTTCAGTGCTACTTCCATGTACTGGTTATCTAATCAAAATATGCAGATTTGACTCTCTATTAGCATAGAATTAGGAGATACAAATAGCATTTTCTTTCTGCGCACAGTTCAACCTTCTTTCCATACAACCAGAGTTGTTGAATTTGTGTGGCAAATCAGTGCAGTCCTTACCACTTTCATTAGGCAGCATACAGTAAAATACTCGCAGTGTTCCTCTAACTACACAAAAAGTAACTTTTACAGGACCTGGATACCGAGATCTCCATGTGTGGATTTGCATGCTGGACTCCCACAACATCCACAACATTCGTCTCAGATCCCTTGGTATGGATATATGTTTCAGATTGGCTCCCATCACATTTGGCCCTTAGCCTATGACCAGCTGGGCAAGGAGAGACCCTGGCACAATGACAGATCCTGCTCTGATGTTGGAGACAGCATTTATGCTGGTTTGTTTCCCTAATTGGAAGCGTCCCCTCAGAACAAGAATACTGCTTCTTTTCTTACACATAATTTTCTTCTCTCCTCTGGTGTGTTGACTTGCTTTTAAGTAAGGCTTTCCATATTCAGGATTCTTTATAAGACAAGCGTTTGTATTTTTTTTAAACCCATATTTATGGAGCAGCTCATCATGGAGCTGTGGGACTGTAACGCTGCCAGTCAGAACACAATTTATCCATATCTTGCTGTCCCATTGATTAAAAAACTGTATTTCGCAGCAATTATATCACAGTGGTAAATTATGTCTTGCTGACTATGCTCTAATTCTAGGTCATAAAATTGATGGGTTAGCTTTAGCTTGGATTTTTTTTTGTAATTTTTTGACTGACATGTTCTGGCCATATCCATATTTGAAGAACAGCAAATAGGCTGCTATGATTTAATAAGGTTTGTGATAACTGCACCTTTAGTGTTTATAAATACAGACACATCAACCAGAGTTCCCTTTGAGATGTTACTGTGTTGAGGAACGCTTTATACTTCCTCACAGCATCGAAGCACAGAAAGCACAGAAAATTATTTCAAACGAATTTTCTGAATTCCACTTTACATCATATATGGCAAAGACAAAAGAAAATGCCCATAAAGCTATTATTCATCCCCTTCCATTACTGACACTTGACTAACATTTCAAAAATTAGCACGTCTGCAATCTTCATGATGATACATTTCCCACTTTTCCTTTTGGAATGCTGTAAAGCACATGTCTATTGAAAACAGCTTAGAAAATAGAGCTTGCTAAAATATAAAGGGATGTGGCTTTCCCAAGGGAAGAAAAGAAAATTCTGCTACAAGGGAAGGGAGAAGGGGGCTTTATAGAATGTTTCCTGCCTTTCTTCCACAGATGAAAAAAGCCTCAGCTTTTCCAGACAGATGACTGAAAGGCTTTCTGTGTCCATGGTTAAGACCTCATTTCCTAGCTCTTCATCACACAGCACCCTGGATAACCAGGGTCTGGATAACCAGGTGTCCCAGGGAAAAAAAAAAAAAAAAGAAAAAAAAAAAAGGTGAAACTTTGTACATCTGCCACTGGGACCAGAAACACATCCCAGCCTGCAGAAGCTGTGATGAGGGAGGTGAGGAAGGTGTGTGAAGAAGAGATGCTAATAGCAGGAGCAATGAAGCGGGAACCTTTTTCTGAGTGAGGTTGCTCACACCAGGGCAGCTGACTAAGAAGGAGACATATCCCTACATCAGGGATACAAAGTGCTTTTCTGGTTACCTGTTCTTCTCCTAGCAGCCTTTCCTCATAGGAAGAACAGCACCTGGCTCAAAGGTACGTGTCTTCTCAAATTCCTGCTGCTGGGGTGGTAACTTGCGGTCTAGTTACTGCCTTGTTTTGTGGTAAGCTACCAGTGATGTTCTTGTGTAACACTGTTATGCAGAACCAAACCACAATCTGTGGAGTTTGATCAATCTATCTTCATTTCAGCTCACCATTGTTAGAATGAGAGTATTTTTATCTCACAGGAATATCCTGAAAATAAACTGAAGTCTGAGAGATGCTCAGATGTTATAGAAGTGGGAGCACAGAGATGCACAAGAATGCACAGAGGTTAGGCCTTTTCTGAACTCTCATTCCATCCTTGCCTCGGGATTGCATTCCACACCTTACATGCCAAGTACCTTTCTTGACCGAGATGAAAATATTCAATTGTTTGGCAAACTCTCTTTAGGCCCAGAGCAAGTTTTCCAGGAGCAAGACCTCATTGAAAGAAAATATTGGCAAGGGCAAAGATGAGGCAAATGAAGTGCAGACATAGTAAATAACACTTTTAAAGCCACTGACAGATTCAGTGAATACAGGCCACCTGTCACTTGCCCTGGTGCTGCTGGGCATGAACAGGATCATCCCCAGGTCCTTGGTGGGAAGCAAGGGGAGGTGCTCTCCTGCACCCCGCAGGTGTGCCAGACACAGCAGAATGGGCCATGGCCACCCCAAGCCCCAAGCAAGAAACCGAAGGGAAAGATCAGTATCTGCCCAAGATGAAAAGAACAAAGCCCTATGGCATAATTATTTTAAGGATACAATTAAGCATTTATCAAGAGAAATGACCATGACAATCACAGGTCTCACCCAAAGTCAGCTTAATCCTGCTGAAATCCAAATGACCACGAATGGCATACGCAGCTGTGAGAGTCTCTGCCTGCCTCTACTAGGGCTGGCCACCTCTTAAAAAGCCCATCTCCCCTTATGAATAGGCATGATCTGCTTATTAAGACAAGAAGCACTTTCCCCCCCGTCCCTCCCTCCTTCCCTCTTTTGTGGTGACTGCAGCGCATTGCCGCCTGAGCGCAGGGTTGGTAAGTTATGCATGCTGGAGCTGTTCTTTTGTGAAGGGGAGATGTTACAACTTGTGTGATTTGCCATTATGCTGTCTTTTGTGACAATCCTGAGATAGAAAGAAATGTCTGGAATATTTCTGGCAAGACAAAAAAATAAAAAAAAAATCATAAAAAAAAAGAAAAGTGAAGTCCAAGAAAGGATTCAGCGGAGGATGTTGGTGTGCTTTACATCTGAGAGAAGAAAGACAAATCACACACTTCAGTGCCCCCAACCCCAAAGCAAAACCGTCTTTATACGCACACAGGGATTTTACAAATCCCCAAGTCCCTTGTTCTGAAAATTTATCACAAAACAGCCATCAAAGTTTCCACAAGGGCTGGGGGGGGGGGAAATATC
>VZTM01004872.1:18116-40117 GCA_013400555.1 Jacana jacana | reverse complement strand
CCCCTCCCCCTTAATATATAGAAGCGAACCTCTGTGTGTATGTGTGTATATATATCCATTTTTGAGAAGTGAACCTATGTACAAAAGGATTGAGAGAACGTTGATTAATTTTGGGTTTGCTTGGTAAAATCTGAATTTGTGTACATCATTAAATAGTATGAAACCCACACTACGGGAGGGCTCAGTAGCGTCAGAGAAGAATTGCCTCTGCAGGGAAGGTTTTTATCAGTTGTACTAAGAATCATCATCATGTGGTTTTTCAGGAAGCTCAAAAAAACATTTAGATTCTTAGGATAGTAGATGAAAAAGGCAAAAGTGGTTAATTCCAGTGAATTCCACTGATACCATGTAGCCTGTTGAGGTGGTCCGTGGTACACTGACAGGTGGTTGTGTGCCTCACTGGGCACCTAAATGCTTGTAAATTTTATCTCATCTGGCCATTCCAGGCAGTAGTTCTACATAATTTTGGTCTTGTTCTCTGCCTACCCTTTGTGTGTCCCCTAGCAGGAAGGTTCCACCTGAGAAGTCTCCTGCAGTTGTACTGATGCAACTGTTTGTGAGCTGGGCCTCCTAGCAACTTTTTAGAATAAAAATTATTCCTCCTCAGCTGGTGGTGATGACTTCATTTTCTTTCCGCTTGTGAAGAACAACACTTTACTCTTTACTTCGTTAGGATAATAAAGCAAATTTAGCTAAGTGACTTTCACTGGACTCACAGACCCTTTATCTTTTAAGGCCTTTATCTTTTATGATGCAGCGCTTACCATCACAAGAGACTGAACACCTTAACTCGGGGAGCCCTTTCCAGTTCTCTGTTTTCTCTGTTTCTGTAAGTGAAGCTGTAGTGGGTAGGACATCAGGATAATTGAATTTTGACTTCATGCATTATCTCTGTGCAAGGTGCTTTTTTCATATATAATTTTAAAGCTAATATTATATCAGAATGTCATAACTGAAACTCACCTTGGATTTTATTTATTACAGGTTTCTGACAACATTAGGAACAGCATTTGAGATGACTGCAGTGGAGAAGATTGAGGAGCAGCTTGCTAGTCTGCGCATAGCAAAACGTTCCATGCTAAGTGAAGAACCTGCTTACCTGCTGGATATAGATGTTTCCAAACCCGCTCCATCTGAAAGTGCTCGCTTTCTGGCAGTTTCCTGTTCCAATAAGTCAGTTAGGGTATATAACAGGGAAACGGTACACGTCCTGCGGGAGTACAGTAGCTGTCCTGGGATACTTAATGGAGTAAGATTTGCACGTGCTTGTGACAGCCTAGTGCTTTCAGCATGCAGTGATGGTACAGTAAAATGTTGGGATATTCGTTTAGCAACTGAGAAAGCTGTGCAGATCTTTAGGGGCTATCCTTCCAATGTTTTCATCAGTTTTGACATCAACTGCAGTGATCTCATAGTTTGTGCTGGAACAGAAAAAGTTGAGAAGGACACATTTCTGGTGTTTTGGGATGCAAGAGGCATCACAAACTGTGCCAGCACAACTAAAGAACCCTTGGGAGTCTATTCTGAAAGTCACAATGATGATATCACAAAAATTTGTTTTCATCCTATCAAACCAAATTTGGTAGTTTCTGGGTCAACTGATGGGTTGGTTAATGTGTTCGACATTAACAAGGATACTGAAGATGATGCTTTGATAGCAACTTGCAATTCAGATTCATCAGTAAGTTTTATTGGTTGGTCTGGGAAAGATTATAAGCAGGTCTACTGCACGACACACGATGAGGGATTTTGTTGGTGGGACATTGCTCAGTTAGATACGGAAGAAGCAATAACGCTATTGCATGTTCTGGATGTCAGAGATGCCGTCTGTGTTGAAAACAACAGCTTACATTACCTGGTAGGTGGCTTGTACCACGAAAAGGCAGACAGGCTCTTTCTTATTGCGGGAACATCCACAGGAAGCATTCACCTCATCAGCTGCAGTGCTGATGGACTGAGCCTGGTGGGTACCCTTAGTGGAGGACACTCTGCCACTGTTCGCTCCTTCTGTTGGAACCCGACAGATGAGTCTCTGTGGACTGGTGGAGAGGATGCTCAGCTGTTGCTATGGAAACCTGGAGGTGTAGAAAGGTCCCTTACAAAGAAAGCATCTATGAAGATTGCCTCTTCTCTGCAGAAGAGAGTAAGAGTTCACAACAGCTCCTTCAAAAGCAGGAAGAAGTAAAAATCTGAAAGTGGGAATCTCTACTGAGTAGAGTTCTCTTGGAGTATAATCTCTCGGGCAATACGTGGCTGTGCTTTGTTTGGAAGCCTTCTGTGGAAAGAACTAGGGTGCCTGAAGCCTATCTGGGAATGTATGTCAGTCACCAGATGAGGGCCCTTTACTTCTTACTTTTTTCTTTCTTTGTTTGTTTTTAAGTTGTTAATATTAGTCAGCAAGAAGTAAATGTTTGCTCTCATTCCTCAACAATAGATGCAAAATCATGTATAAAAACATTTTGGTGGTTGTTTAATGTCTCAGCTGACATTTTTAATGTGTAATGTAGGCCTGTGGCTTGCATGATTTGTTACCTTCCCACTGAAATTCCCTGGCATGTTTTAAAAGCTTTTGTATTTCATGGTGTATTTTGCCTTCTTTAGAGAGAACTTAATGAAATTGCTCAGTATATTAAAAGGTTTTATGTCGCATCTGAAGGCCTGGGGAATTACTTCTTGATGAAAGTAAGGACTGTTTTGCACTGTCACATCACTGGTTTGTAACAAGCTCATAAAGAAGCGGTTGATGGAGCCATATTTTTCATAGTGAAGATATAACTGTATTCAAGCAAACAGGAACACATGATTCCAAGCAGCTAATTTTGAAGGGTATGAGAACGGTTAAACTGGTGGTAAATAGGGCATATTTCCTGCACAAAAATACCCAAGAATCTTACAAGCAGCTTCATTCTCTCCTGGTAAATGCATCTTGGGGTGCATCTGGAAGACTGGGGAGATCATCAGTGGCTTAAAGAAACCGATAGCTATAATTACACCAGCAGTGCTTAAAACCCCAAGTTTTGCATTTGCAATAAGCTAGTGTCACCTGCTAAGTGGCAGTGTCACAAACGCTGCCTTCTGAGGTGGGTAGTTATGGGGTAACAGACCAACATGACCAGACTTTCAACAAAACCTTTTTGAGGTTAGTGTATGTCCTATAAGAAATGTTTCTCTCTGCAGAGAAGGTTTTATGCTTGGACACCTCTCTGGGACAGCTTTTTTTTGGTACTCCACCAAATACCTATTAAGCACTGTAAAAATTGCCCTCTGCTTCTGAAAGAGTTGAGTCTTTACACTTTGCTCAGCTGGCAGACAGCAATCTGCATCTGGCTCTATGCACACAGTTACCTTCAGCCTTCTGAGGACCCTCGCAGTCAAGTGGTCGTTGGTAATGATGCTGTACTTAACATGTGTGGACAACAACTGAAAGCAGCACGAGGGTAGTTTAAGAATTGCTTTGTTACTGACTGGTTGGCAAAGGAATTAAGAGGAGTTGGTCTCAGTTTTTTGCATGAGGGTGGACAGGTGATTTGTTCAAAACAAGTTTTGAGTGTCAAATTCAGAGGATTAGCCTGGAGTTCAGAAACGGTTTCCAAAGTACAAAAGGTACAGGTAGTATATGGTTACAGCTGTGGTGAGGATGTTGTCTTCATCTCTGGAAAGAAATCCTATTCAGCTGGAAGTGTCAAATTTCCACATTTACAAACTGTCCCTGTCCTTCAGCCTCAGCTCTGCATCCCTCATTGTTTTGGGTCTGCCTCTTGGTGATAATTAATCACTTGCTTTTGTTACTGCTGGTTATTTAAAAGTTCAATTTAAATTTCAGCTTCAATATAAAACTCTCATTTCTCTAATTTTTTAAATTATTATTACTGGTGTTGGGTGTAATCTGAATTTAACACCCTCATCCCTTGCTTTTCCAATTACTTTATGCTATTTTCATACAAATTGGACAGCAAGTATCAGGGCTATGACACACCTGGATCATGTGCCTTTTCAAGATTTATTTTCCCAGACAGCTAGTAGGTGCCTGTTTCTGTGGAATTCCAAATTTTATTGAGTTGACCAAAAGCTTCAGACCCCTTTGAATTAACTGTAATGCCCTCAGGGGGCCTGGCTTGGTTCAGTATTTGTAGTTGGAGGTGGGGAACTCAAGTATGGTATATAACTTGCTTTTTAGGTGTTTTTCCACTCTTTTCCTGGTATCTTGACACACTCAGTGGAGTAAGGTCAGTGGGCCTGCATGACGCTCAGTTTCTTGAAGACAGTTTTGTGCGACATACAGAAATGCACAGTGAGCGAGGGAGCTTTTGGTTGCCTCCACTTGATTTCAAGTGTCTGAGCGAGATTCTGGTGTGTTCTGCCAACTTTGTCTGAATTATATCAGCAGAGATGGGAGTTCTGGTACTGAAGTGTCTGAAGTATGCAAGCTGTATCTGTTACCTAGTTTCTGAATGGAGACAGATACCTAGCATATCGATATCCATCACAGTTCAAGCCATGCTTTTCCCCAAGAAGTGGATTTCTCCCTTTTACGTACTTTATTTAAAGATCCATAGAAGAGGAAAAAGGTATGAATGTATCTTGAAATTCTGCAAAAGCACAGCAGCTGTCAGGAGACAGGCTTGTCTTGCCTCTGAAAGTATTTTGTTATTTTCTTTTTCTTTTGTGTTGACTTAATTTCAGATTAAAATCCATAAAACAAACATAGATGGAAACCACATGTTAACAAGTAATTAGCATTGCTTGCTTTTGTAAACTGCAAGCACTATTTCATAGACCACAGAGCACAGGCAGAATACTTAGGTCATCGTATAAGTAATAATAGACTTGAAATTAGGCAGGTGAATTTCTCTGACTGTATTTAATCTCTTAGGTTAGGTTTGATGTCTGTAAGTTGACTTCAGTGTTGTTAAGAAGCATATTTGACCTTTATAAAACTTATGTAATTGAAACTATGTGCAAGAGGCAGACATTCAGAAATTGTCACTGTGAATTGTTCAACCCCAGGGGAAGCTTTAATTCTGGAAGCAGTATCAGATTTTTCCCAGTAAACAAAGCAAAATCCAGACAGGCTACCTAAGTGGAGAAAACAGTGGCTGTCTTTATTCAGAGCCGATAGGAAACCCGCGGTGTTTAAGGTGTGCTCACACTGCATACGAACTTCCTGCCTCTTCTTAGGGTACCTCTCATATTATTTCATTTTGTTCAAGTGAGAGATGTGTCAGGATTACATCTTGTAGTCAGGGGGTAATTTCAGCAATTATTTCGGTAGAGTGTACAAATCTGAAGGTGGGAATTAATTTCTAGGTGGAATTTAGTCAGTTGTATAAGCTATTTTGTGGCCAAATGGTATACAGCATATGTCCTGTGTATTCAAATGGACATAACTTCATATTTCAGTGTTAAAATCTTAATTAGCAAAGATGCCAATACAGTAAAACTTTGTAAAGTCATAAAGTGCAAGCTTTATGTGTTGTACTTGAATGATGGCTGTCTCTTAGCCAGCCATCTGGAAACACCAAGCACATCCTGGGTTGCATCAACAGAAGTGAGGCCAGCAGGGCAAGGGAGGTGATGCTGCCTCTCTACTCCATTCTGGTGAGACCCCACCTGGAGAACTGCGTCCAGCTCTGGAGTCCACAGCAGAGGAAGGACATGGGCCTGTTGGAATGTGTCCAGAGCGGGGCCATGAATATGGTCAGAGGGCTGGAGCACCTCTGCCACAAGGACAGGCTGAGAGAGTTGGGGTTATTCAGCCTGGAGAAGAGGACGTTCCAGGGAGACCTTATAAGAGCCTTCCAGTACCTGAAGGGAGCTACAGGATAGATGGGGGAGTGGAGCAAAAACTCCTCATTATCAGGGAGTGGAGCAATAGGACAAGGAATAATGGTTTTAAACTGAAAGAGGGGAGATTTAGAGTAGGATTTCCTAATAAGGAAAACATTTTTCACTATGTGGGTGATGAGGCACTGGAACAGGTTGCCCAGAGAAGTTGCAGATGCCCCATCCCTGGAAGTGTTCAAGGCCAGGCTGGATGGGGCTTGGAGCAACCTGCTCTAGTGAGAGGTGTCCCTGCCCATGGCAGGGGGTTCAAACAAGATAATCTTTAAGGCCCCTCCAATCTGAACCATTCTATGATCTTACGTAACCCTGTAGGTCTTATTATTATATGAAGCAATATGTTTTGGTGTGTGGAGTGCTGAATAGGAAATAGGCTTGTTAAAAGCATTAGCAGCCAGGCACCCACACATTTACATAGCTGCCCCGTGGGGTTTGTGATAAGGCACCCTGCAGTGGGATGGAGCTGCCCATTGTGGGAGTTCAGTATGGATGGAGTTAATTGCAGTGTCAGTTTTTCAGCAAAGCTTTTGTACAACTGAAAGACTTGGCACTTTTGGCCCACCTCATAAAACTTGTTTCCATTTGCCACTGTTAATTTGGAATTACTGCTCTCCATGCCTTTGAAATGGTCTATTATTTGACTCCTTGGTCTGTTTTTTTTTGTGGGGGATAGTTGTGAGTTGGGTCTTGATGTCTGCTTTTTTGGAGGGGAATGAGTCCTGTCCCTTTCCCTCATGAGCTCTCCTGTCTCGTGCGTAGGCTGCTGGGCTCTGCCCTTCTTATCAGACCGAGTGGGTGATGGGGAGGAAAAAAGGGAGGCTGGCCCCTGCCAACCCTCTGAAAGCAGGGTCTGTCCGGAGAAGCTCCTCAACGAAGGAGCTGGACCCTCTGCCTTTGCTGTAAGTGTAATGGCTTATTACTGAGCTTGATGGAAGCAGGGTAGGACCTTAACTAAATTTCGTGAGACATAAACACCCTTCAAGCATAAAAGCCAGTTCCTGTTTGTCTGCCAGATGAACAATTTGGCAGCGAAGCGTGCAAGAGAGGCAGAAGGTGTTTGCTCACAGGGGCTGGATACTCTTAACTTCTTCTGGCAGTGAGGAGAGCCCCATGTCAAGCCAGTACTGCTGCCTCACCCCTGTAGGAACCAATGGATTTGGGGATTTCATGTGTCACAGAAAAAAGGAAGAGAAAAGTGAGTGTGGGGATAACAGCTGGAAGTGAATTTAATGCTCTAGTCCTTGGCTCCTTACCAGATTGTTTTGCAGATAACCAAACAGCTGATTGTAAGGATCTTTGGTAACTTTATGTGTTCTGGTTGCTTCTTCTGTAACACTTTGTAAAGTGGCACAGGTATGTTGGCTAGTGAGAGTGCAGAGGGGTTATCTCCAGTTACCTCTGCTGACCACTTGGCCTCAGCCTGCTGTCGTGGTGTTCTGTCCTACTCAGACTTTAAGTGTGGGCATTTCTTCATGTCCTGTGTCCTCATGTGTTTAGATACTTTGAAATCTAGTCTGAAAGTGTATTTACTTTTTCTGGAAACTGAATTACAAAGTACTATTCTATATACTCCTGCTGCAATCTTGGCACCAATATTTTCATGGGAACGTATCACGTTTTCAATTCAATATAAATTTCAGTCTTATTCTCTCATGTTCTGAATAAAGATTCACTTCTGCTGAAATCCCATAAAGGTGGTACTTGAGCAGCCTATTGGCACAGGAATTCAGACCCGGCAATGAAAAGTGCTGGGAGGAGTTCAAGAGTTCACAGTGTTAATTTAAAACAATCATTTGGGGAAATCTAATAAAAGTGGGAAAACAAGAAGGTCCAAGGAACTCACAATCCACAGTAAATCCCCAATGGACTGTTCACCCCGGGTAGCATACTTGATATCATTAATACTGGAAGGTATATTAGACTAAAACTGAAGCACAGATACAGACCCACAATTCACTTTCCTGCGTGTTTTTAATACAGGAATTTACTACATGGATTTGGATACCTGTGAGTACAAGGTATGCCAAGAACACGCCGCTGCAGATCCAGATTGAAAAATAGTGAATTCACACCTAGGTGGTAAAATAGCTGGAAGTGAGTAACTTCAGTTTTACAGGGAGCTCTGGAGCGTGCTGGAGGGCTCAAGTACAGCGGCTCTGATTTCAGTACTGCGGATACATGGAGAATGAAGGCCGAAAGGTAAACCAATGAGGTGTTTGTAACACTGCCTTAAAATGAAATTATTCCTGCCAAAATTTGCGTTTGGAGTTTCACGTCATATCAGAAGCGAGGGAGGAAGAAGTACAGACCCTGGACTGGAAATTCCTGTTCTGTCTGTATTCCTCCAGCCACTGCCCAGCTGCATGGGCCTCTGAGGTACATTCCTGTGTGGCAATCTGGTAGCAATTTCCACTGAGGAGAGCAAAGCCTGCAACGCCCACCCGGGTGCTGCAGTTTACCGGTTGATATGCAAGCTCATCGCTGAGCCTTGAAAGAAATTGAGGCTGAGGTGCTTTGGTGACAGGAGTTCTTACTGACACGTGGAGATCTCATGTTGCTTTCAAATTCTTTTACTCAGACATCGAGAGAATATATGGGGCAACATTTTCCAGCAGTAATTTGGTGATCATTTGAAGAAGGAAGCCTCAAGATTTCACTATAACAATGACCTTGGTGAATTGTCTCAATTTAGGATTGACATATGAGGGATCAGGAGAAACAGGGGGTTCCTTGCTGAGGTCCAGTGTTTTTTTCAAAAGTTTGTGTTGCTGTAGATTGGCATCAGGAACACCTAGAAACAGACTTGCATTTGCTATGCTGAACTTCCAAAAAATGGCTACTTAGTACACTCAAACTTGTAAATTTAACAATTATGCTGCCAAATGAGCACTTAGATGCCAAGCAGTTGTACGTTTCAACAGGAGATCTTTTTGACAAAACTAAACAGGGAACAATTTTACTTCTCCTTACGCCAGCACAGCAGAGACGGTACCCATAAGGCGTCCTGGATCAACTAGGATGGTGTTTGTGCTTCACCTCCCGAAAATCAGTCTAGCTGAGGCCAGTACTAGAGAATCTAATGTTTATTAGAAAGAAACTAGCATTTTATAAAACAATCCTGGTTTGCTAAATGAAGACATACAGTGATGTACAGGTCAGAGGGAATAGCTCTAGATATTGAACCCTGACCAAGGTAATCATAAACACCTTGGGTAGTTGTCTGTAGATGTTTGGAGTTGGAGTGGCAAGATTAAACAATTATTGAAATAATTCTAGTTGGGCTGAGTTTATTGAGTCCTAACAGTTGCAAATAGTAGAAGGCATGAAGGCAATTAAGGAATGGAATTGGAGCGCGCAGGCATCCCAGCACAGGCCCGGGAATGAATGGTGGCATTTTGTTAAAACATCTTGGCTAAAATAAGCCCAAATCCTTATTTATTTTTATTACTGTTATTATTTTAACATTTCTGTTGTGGTTTGTCGCCCGGATGCCTAGACAGTGAGTGAATTGTAACTCTCACTCAGTTGTTTGGATGAGACCAGCTTGGTGACATGTGAAGCTTCTCTTCCCTTTATGCATTCCCCTGCCATCCAGGACACTCATGTTTCTGGGTGTTCACCTTACTTCTAGATTGTTCTAGGGCTACATGTTTATTGTATTTCATTTAAGAATTTGTTCCCATTTGTTTTATAAACTGTTAAAATGACCCCAAGACTCCATTAAAATGAGACGTAACTGAAGTATTCGTGGTTTCTTACAGGGATTTGTAATGTATTAGACACATCTGCTGATTGCTGGATTTATTATCCTGCTAAAGTTAGCACATGGAGAATTACCTTTTTATGCATTAATATGGCAGTTTTAACTCTCCTGTCAATACTCCTTAAATACACCATAAAACCCCATCCCAAAACAAGTCCTGAGACTTGATTAGCTGACAATTTCTGCAGGTGTGGGTGTTTCTAGAGTTTGGTTTTTGAAACAATTTCAAAAAGCTCCATAGTGTCTTCTAAATGAAAACCCAGTGTTTTCCAGATGGCTCTATAAATAAATTTGGTAGATGCAGAAAAAAGTAAAGGTATTTCAAGAGCTCCAGGCATGTTTTTGCACATAATGCTATGGTGAGCTAACAGAGGAAATGAACTTCCTTTTGTTTGCAAAGTAGAAAAGCCCTCAAGTTCTTAATGTTTTTTCCACACTGCTGGGCAAGTTAAGCCACTACGCAGGTTTTTGTGGTCGATGGCAGGTTTCCGTGCATATCGTGTTCACGAACCCTCCTACAAAACCTCAAAGAAGAAAGGCCACGGTTAGCTCTGGACAGCTCATGTGGATGCAAACCAGGGGATTCTGCTGGGTCAAAATACAAGGTATAGGAGAATAAAATGTACTGGTGTAGCTGGCCTATAACAGAAAATAAGAACAGTTACTGGAATGTTGGTGTCATCATTAATTTCTTTTTCCTACTTTTTTAAAAGTTGATTTAACTTACTATACTATCCAGGGTCATCTTACTACAAAAGAGGAAGAGTTACCCGAGTTGTCCCTTGTATTGGTTCCATGTCTTATACTTACTGATCTCAAACTATTTCTGTTCTTGAGGCGAAAGTGAACTTGACAGGACGATTTTCAGCCAGCACAGGGACAGCACCAAAGGAACAGGAAACATACTGTTTTAAAATAAATGGCTTTAATCCCCAGACTGTGAGAAGTTTGGGGGATTAACTCAGAAGTTACTGAGTGAGTGCTCTCTAAGCATTGTTTTCCTTGCTGGTCTTCAGGCAGCATTATCCCCTGCATAACTAAAATAAACCGGCTAATTTTTACAAGTACATTAGCTAATTATTCTCTAGGAGCAAAATGTAAACTTTCACACTTTGGAACCCAAGCAGAATGTAGGTTTCTAAAAGTACAGCTTTTTTAGATATGCATGCTGTTCCATCAAGATGGTTTCATTATTATACATTTAATGAGCAGAATAGTCTTGAAAACCATTCTTATTTTATATCAGCTTTTACAGAATAATACAAAAAAGCATATATCTTTAGCTTCCTTAAGAAACTCTTCTCTGAGTGCCAGTAACTAACTTCTAAACTCTGTTGCTGCCTGCTCATTTTGTAGTTGTGGCTGGAGGCACCAGCAGAGACGAAGGCTTCCCTGAGCAGACAAACAGCTCTGTACATGCTGTACGTGGTGCTGTACAGATAAAGAGTGAATTGTCCTACCAGAGAGCTTATCATTTCACTGTGTCAAACTGCTGTTTTTTCATTTTACAGGCGGGGAAAGTGAGGCAAAAAGCTTCCCATTTGCACATAAGAAGTCTGTGCCAGAACAGTTTCATAAGAAGTCTGTGCCAGAACCAGCATCTTGTGGTTTCCTCTGCACCACAAGATGCTGCTACTGCGGCCACAGCCTTTTCTGGAGTTTATAAGGTTACCAGCAGAGGTAATTTATTTTGTCAATTTAAAGCTTTGAAGCCCCTGTCTAGAACCCCAGAGGACTGAAAGACAAGAAGCACGTAGCCAGTGTACTGGAGGGAACAAACCACACGGACAAAGAGATGAGGACACCAGCTAGCCAGGTCACAGCCAGAAGACTAGAAAACCCCACCTTTTTCCCAGCCCCTTATCAATTTTTGTCAAGCTTTTACAAGTCATTGGTGGCAGGGAGGGGAATGTGCCCAAGGCTTTAAAGGATTCTTGAAAGAGAACAAAGTCATTGTTTTGTGGTTGCTTCCCGAGGGTCCCTGGGGAGATCAAGGGGTGGCAGCAGGGGAGAAAGGAGGATGCTCATTTGAAAGTCAAAGAGGTGATGCCCACTAGATGTTTGTCTGTGAGGCAGCAGTGAGACAGGTGTAACAGGTGTGGCCAGTCATGTGCTCCATCAAGGCTAAATTGGAAACCTGAGGGCTTCTGTAGGGATGGCAAGGGGACAGTAAGGTCCTAGAGATGTATTTTCCTAAAGCAGAAAGCCTCGGAGAGATTGCATGGCTCCAAAATGTACTGGAGATGTAGTGATGCCTCTGTTGGGTGCAGGCAACTGATAGACCATCTGGAGAGAGAGGAGGAAAAGCCAAGAATTGTGAAGAAGACATACAAAAGGAGCAGCATCAAGGTGACAGCCAGTGTGGAAGGCAGCAGGACTGAGGAGGAGGCAGCAGTGCTGTTTGGGAACCAGCTAAGATGTCACCAGTGGTATTCTATGATGCCCTGCAATGTGATCTCTGTTTACATTTTAACAGATCCATTTAGCAAATGCCGTGGTAGGAGTCCTGCCAGCTCTGTTCAACCAACTTTGTTTTCCTTGCTAACAAGTGCTAGTGGAAGGCAAGCACAGACAAGCAACTGCTTGTGCCAGCCCAATGGGCAGCTGTGCCTGGGGAGCGGGGGAAGTGGGGCTGAAGTTTGTGCTGAGCTCAGCTTCTCTCCCCAGGTGAGGCCTGTTGCCAAGCTCTGTCCTCAGACCTCTTTATGCTTTGCACTCGCACGCACGTGTTGTGTTACTGGAGTACAAACTGTCTCAGTAAAGCACCGCAGAACTGGGTCCCGCTTTCTCTCCCACTGCTCAGCCACGCACCCCTGGGGCCACCTTGCAAACATCATGAGTCACCCATTTTGCCCAGTTCTGCAGCTTCCAATTGGTGAACGCCAGAGTAGAATCTGCTTGGTTTAAGGGCCAGGCAGCTCGGCAGACACAGCAGTGCCCGTGGGGCTGCTACGCAGCTTCGCTAGCTGGCAAAAACTTCCTAATTGCAGAGGCTGCCTGACTCAACAGCAAGTGCTTCAGGTTGTGTGCAAGAAGGAGAAACCTGTTTGGAGAGACTGGGTGTCAGCAGAGAGAAAAGTCTAGGATGTGATCCTAAGTAGCCCCAAGATACAGTTGAGTGGAGGCTCTTTTCTTTACACGGGTGAAGCTAAAGAAATCTTGTGGTGTTATTTGTATGCTTTTGTCCTTAGAGAGTCACAGGGGATAGCACTAATAGTGTGTCTGAGGCTTGGATTTTGGTTTTGGGTCCCTCGCTATGAGAAGGACACTGGGGTGCTGGAGCATGCTCAGAGAAGGGCATTGAAGCTGGTGAAGGGTCTGGAGAACAAGCCTTATGAGGAGAGGCTGAGGGAGCTGGGGTTGTTTAGCCTGGAGAAAAGGAGGCTGAGGGGAGACCTTATTGCTCTGTACAGCTACCCGAAAGGAGGTTGTAGAGAGGTGGAGTCTCTTCTCCCAAGTAACAAGCAGCCGGACAAGAGGAAATGGCCTCAAGTTGCACCAGGGAAGGTTTTGGTTGAATATTAGGAAAAATTTCTTCACTGAAAGAGTCATTAAGCATCAGAAGAGGCTGTCCAGGGAAGTGGCTGAGTCACCATTCCTGGAGGTATTTAAAAGCCAGGCAGATGTGGTGCTGAGGGACATGGTTTAGTGGTGTTTTTTGTCAGTGTTGCATTGATAGTTGGACTCGATGATCTGAAAGGTCCCTTCCAACCTACAGAATTATATGATTTTCTGGATGTGAAGGAGATATCATGAACTGAGACCACAGGGCACACCAAGGATGTTGCCTCTGACCTCTGCTACAGTGACTTGATACGCCTGGTGTGTTCCTGCGTGGATTTTATAAATAGCAGTTAATAGCACACACACACTTGGGATAACAAGAGGAGGTGTGTGCAGGAGCCAGGGCTGTGCTTTGGTTGCCATTGCAAGTTATGTAAGATGAGACACTAAAACAAGTTTGTTTCGTTTCACTGATGTTTGATAAACCCACAGAGCTCTCCTGTGGGCCTCTGGTTACCAAGTTACCAACAGTTCAGTATTGTATTTAATGTGCTAAAGGCACTGACAATCCCTTTAAAATTCTTAGAACCAGAGCACGTCTCAAAATGGCCATGACCATTCTCAGCCTCCATCACAGGAAGGCTGAAGATGGGTTTTTTTTAGTACACATTTAGGCAACACTAGCTTATTGTGAAATATATACTCTTATTTTGAGGGCACTTTTGGTAGTGGGGTGGTATCAGTCATTGGATTGTAAGCTTACGGACTATGTAAAAGAAATTTATCTCGTGTTTTTAATCTGGGACTAAGAATTTCCCAATTTCTTCCCGTCTTTAGTTAACCCTGACCTAGATGTAGCTCTGTAAGACAACTTTTTTTTTGTGAATTTCAACATCGCCTAAACATCTAGAGTAAAATACCTTACTTTTTACCCTTGTTTCATTCTTATTGAGGTTTTTGCATTTGTTGCTTTCTCTGTAAGGAAACAAAGAGTAAGCGCCAATATCACTACATACCTGCAGGCTGTAAATCCTTAGTTGGCTTGAAATGTGCACATAGCAACACAACCTGCATTAGTCACATACAAATATACACAGCAGACTGAACTCTACAAAAAAGTTAGGCCTTTTACCTAGCTTATGGTGCTTTAACTCAAGTATAATACAAACTGGGTACCACTGGAAATCTGCTTACATATGGAAAACTTCCAACATTAAATGTATAAAATTTAGACTTCGGGGATGTGTAAAATTTCTTTTGAAAAAGCCTTCTGTCAAGACATTAGAATTATTGGCAAAATTAATTAGCAGCCAAGAATATAAATACCTAATTCTGCAACACATCTGTGGGAATGGCTGAATTCAGGTTTGGTGCAATGACTACACTGAGTGGGAGTCCTAAACTCATCAATATTTCCCTTGCAGAGGTTATAATGTAGAGGAAAAACGAGTGACAGCATGTTTAAATGCTGCAGCATTGTTGCAGTTTACACGTGTACATTGTAGAATGCAAAACTTGTAGAATTAGTTTCTGTATAACATTGAAATGAGAAGAAGCTTACAGTCTCCCTGCAGCACGTGAGTGTGGGCCCTCTAAAGACAGGATGTCTGCACAGAACTGGGTCATGGCAATCCCAAGCACAAAGGCAGGTTGGGTGGAGAATGGATTGAGAGCAGCCCTGAGGAGAAGGATTTGGGGGTACTGGTGGACAAGAAGCTCAAGATGAGCTGGCAACGTGTGCTCACAGCCCAGAAAGCCAACTGCATCCAGGGCTGCATCAAGAGAAATGTGGCCAACAGGTCACAGGAGGTGATTCTACCCCTCTACTCTGCTGTTGTGAGATCCCACCTGGAGTACTATGTCCAGCACTGGAGTCCCCAACATAAGAAGGACACGGACTTGTTGGAACGGGTCCAGCGAAGGGCCATGAAGATGATCAGAGGGATGGAGCACTTCTCCTGTGAAGACAGGCTGAGAGAGTTGGGGTTGTTCAGCCTGGAGAAGAGAAGGCTCCAGGGAGACCTTATAGTGGCCTTCCAGCACCTAGAGGGGACCTACAGGAGAGAAAGGGAGGGACTCTTTTTTAGGGAGTGGAGCAATAGGATGAGGAGTAATGGTTTTAAACTGGAAGAGGGTAGATTTAGGTTAGATATTAGGAAGAACCTCTTTACTGTGAGGGTGGTGAGACACTAGAACGGGTTTCCCAGGGAAGTTGTGGATGCCCCATCCCTGGATATGTTCAAGACCAGGCTGGATGGGACTTTGGGCAACCTGGTCTAGCAGGAGATGTCCCTGCCCATGGCATTTGGGTTGGAACTCAATGACATTTAAGGTCCCTTCCAACCCAAACCGTTCTATGATTCTATGATACTATGAACTGAGGGGGTATGTGCTGCTTTGGGAACTTGGGTTTTCATATGATCCTCTAGCAAGTACAAGCCCGGCACCATGACCTCCGCAACAAGGCCCTGTAGTCCTTCACCTCACCTGCATGCTGGAGAACACCACAGGAAAGAAGACATAAGGTTGTTAAGAGGGTGCTTGTCCTACTGCTTGTCCCTACTTGAACAGCCTGCGAGTGCTGCAGACTCTGTTCTTTAGGTAATGACTGCATATAGGAATAAAATTTGGTAATAACAGGCTTTTATTACAGTCATCAATGTGTGACAGGATGAATACCTGTGAACTGAAATTGGACATCATTTCAATTAGAAATAAGGTAATGATAATAGCAGAGGCCAAACCTAAACACTCCAGCCTACACCCATGCAAGACCATGGCACTGGGAATACTAAAATTAAGATTGGATTTTCTTTACAAGAAATTACAACTACTCATTTATTACAGCACCGTATTTAAACACTGATAAATATTTTCTTCTTTCCTCCTCAAACTCATTTCATTGACAAAAAGCAGAATGGATCTTTTAACTCTTTAGCTAGGAGTATTAACTTCCATTGAATTCTATCCCCTTCTCTTCCCTACAGTTAAGATGCTGTCATTCCTGTTAATTTAGTTCAGTAATTGTCTTAAAGGCATTATTCCTTCTACACTCCCATAAATTCTCAGCTTTCCTTAATTTGAAACATTAAATGTTAGAACTTCAAATCCAAACACTTAAAAACCCACCTCCCTGAAAATGCCTGTGCTAGCCTGACCTTTCTACATCTGGCTCTGCAGTGACATTGCAGCCATCAGCAGCGCTGGATTGTTTCAGGCTTGCATGCATACGGCCCACACTGCAGGTGCAGCTCTGTGACTGAAAAAAATTGAGCTTGTTTGTTGTCTTTGTCTTAGTTCTTGAGTACTTTTCATCATAAAACTACAGACAAAAGCTCCTCTGCACAAAGGAAGGAGCCAAAGGAGCAACAGGTTTTGCTACCACTTCCCCGTTTACTTAGTTGCCTTTATAGCGGCGTGTCGTGAAAGCATTGAAAGCTCTGAATGGATGTTGGAGGGTTTTGATGAGTACTAGAAGAACAGCTTGTGTAAAGAGGCAGTGGAGCAATTACCAAAGCAATTGCTGAGAGAGATGTCATAACTGTTAGTGAAGAATGTCCAGATGTATGACAGTGTGACCCTAAGCAAGAAACCTCCGTCCAGAGCAGCACCGAGTGCTCCACTTGGAGACAGAAGATACATCATCACTTAACCAACTACTTTAGAGACATCTGTACAGCACTGCTACTGATGTTCATTGCCATGCTGGGAGAGTGTCAGCACTCACTGGGTTTGACATAGATCCGAAGGAAAGGTAGCACCTTAAATTTGGCTTTCAGACGTCTGTCTGCTCCTGGTGTATTTTCCATTTGTTTAGCTCAGGTGTGTCATTTATCAATTTTCAGGAAAAACCTGCGAAGATGCAGTAACTTTGTGAATCCTGGGACATAGGAATGACCAGAATCTAGTAAAGGGTGGTACAGGGGACTGCTCTTTCCTCCTCAGGATGACGCATAAATACACCGAAGGTTTTTAACTTGCATTTGTAACACAGACAAGAGCAGCAGGAAAAAAGATATATTTAAATACATGCTTATGTATTTCCTAACTATATTTAAAAGGTGTTAAAGAACAACAAAGTTATGGGAGAAGATGATTAGGAGAAAGAAAGAAAGAAGCAATTCACAGGAAGAGGAGAACGATGAGATGAGAGAAACTTGCCTGCTAAATTACGGATCACACACTGTGGCACCGAGTGGTGTATTTTTAGTCTAATACATGTATGTTTGATTATGGTATTTTTGCTTACATTTCCTCAAAAGTTATGAGCTGCAAAGAAATAGTCCTGGGTAAGCTGAAAAGAACAGAGAAACGGGCAACATTTCTATAGAGGCATTTCTCACTTACTGGGAAGGTTTGACAAGTCTGTTCCCAACACAATTGGCCCTGGGTCCTCTCTCTTGTTTATATTTTGAATTTTCAAGTTACATACTAAATTACGCAAAGTGACAGAAGGGAAAATGTCTGTGTGGAGCAGAGTCATGCTCCCACAGGGAATGTTTTCAGGCCCTAGGGACCCTCTGAGTAAGAAATGGAAGGAAGAATGATGAGCCAGATTTTCAAACAGGCACACACAATTAAACACATTTGAATATGCCTTATTTACGCTTGTAAGGAGTTATTTCTATTTCTCTTTTGAACGATTTGAGCCTACTGTAACCTTCTTTAGTAGCCACACAGGTTGCTGCCCTCTTCAAGGGTTTGATTAGCTTGACCTTGCTTTCATCCTTTCTCACCGCAATGTAGCTCCCGACTGGGCAGAATAGATTTTTGCCAGCTCTAAGGCATGCACAGTAGTTACAAGTTAATGGAGAAGAATGTGAGCTATTTGTAGAATATACGTATAATGCAGGATCTATATATGAGTATGGCACAAGAAGGCAAAAGGTTGAGCGTGTTTATCAAAGGCTTCTGGTAGCATGCGTTTTAGGCTGTGATTAGCATTGTCATATAAAGGTTCTCTTTCACTTAAAATATGCAAAGCTGTACACATGGCCCATTGCTTCTTAATACAGCAGACATCAGTAGAAATGATACGTGCTCTCATGGCCTGGCTTACACTTCAATCCAGGATTCTTGGTGAGAAATAACTGATTTTGATGCCTCATGTGACCACTGATATTCATGATGTTTTTACTCAAACACACTTGTACCAGAACCCTGATTTTGTGTACAGGTGGAACAGCTAGTCTGCTTTTGTAGTACATAGGTTTACAGTATTGTACAGTTCCCCAAATGAGAAGGGCCGGGCACAAATGGGACTTTCTGTAATAGAGAAAAAGATTCACAGATACTTTTGTTGTGTTAGAAAACTCGGTGGAAACGCTGAAGAGGCATGGCTGTGGTAAAAAATTGAACAAAAAAAATGGCAAAAAGTAGACACAACCTTATGGTTCACTGTTTATTAAAAAAAAACAAACACCTGTAAATAAGTCAGTACAAGCAGCCCTAAAATCTTTCTTCTGGATTAAAGAACCAAAATAAGAACTGGAATACTGCAATTAGCAAAATATATTATCAACAGAGTTCAATGAATGAAGGTTGTCCACCTGATTTCAATGCCCATCTTTCTGTGGCCAGGATACATGATAGGATAAAGCAAATGGAAACTCCTCTCTCTATATAATGTGAAATGTTGGTAGGTTTGGGTTTTTTTTCTGTAGTATCAATTTTTCTGAGCACAACCTTTTGTAATAAAACCTATCATCTCAAGAAATTCTTCGGCTGTATATACCAGTCAATGACACTCCCATTAGTGGGAGACCTAACCACCTTCAAGGAAATAGAAGCAGCTGTTGGAAGAGACACTGAACAGAGTCTCATCTCTTCCTCAAACTAGTTAGGGATTTTGACCAACAGTGTATTCTGTTTACCCACAGAAAAACTACTCTAAGAGAATGTTCCCATTATGGGGAGATGTAACAAAATATAATCATCATCATTGTTACCAGAACACTGGTGAGAGACCTGTAAAAACTCTGATTTCACAGTTCCTGCCTCCTGGATCTCTCTGAAATGACCAAATAGTGAATTTAAGGGGAAGATGGCTAATGATAGAGTGCAATGTGTGTAGCATAAAAAAATCTTAAAATACAGTGAAATTGGGCTTAACGATAGTTTCTTTGTTTAAAAGCCAACAAATTATAAAGGAAATTGGAAATGTAAATAACTTTGATCTAGGAAAAACTACAGACTTAATAGGTTTTGGAGTGTGACCAGTCTAGTGGATCCTTAATGAAAATGTGCATTCAAGAGTCATTGAGAGCTTTCTACATTAGTATGATGGAAGAAAACATCCCATGATACATGCCTATTGCATTTAAGTTTTTCACAAGCCAGAGAGGTTCTGGCTCATGAAGGTTCACAAAGATAGCTAATGCTAGGTTAGCTTGCACTCAGCTGTTTAGTAAATAGTATATTTGAAGGAGAAACATCAGAAATTTCTTAATTCTTCAAAACTGCTTCCCAAATAAATGGCATGGTTTTTAGAGCCTCTGAATGCACCACGACAGATGCATCGCCCATTGAAGATCATCCGTGCACGAAAAGTTAGTACACATGTTGTAGAAGAATGCAAGGTCCTCTTTCAAAAGCTTTTTCCTTTGATGCTTAATACTATAACATGCAACAGGAAGTGGGCACAAGCAGCTGAGAGCAAGGCTGTTACTCAGTGGAGAAAAGTTTTAAACAAGACGAAGCCCACTCCCAAATTGCCTTTTCCTCAGGACAAAACAGTCTCAACATTGTTTTTAAGATTTAATAGAAATTGCTTGTCAGGATTTGCAGGCAAAAAAGCATTACACACAGGGTCAAGTCTCAAGTTGGCATTGCTGCTGGTTCACCCAGGCATTGAACCACCCTTGATTCCAGAGACAGTGTTAAGCACAGACACCACCAGTGTGCTGCTGCTGCTGCAGGGAAGTCAGGTTAAGACACACGCCTGTGCCATGTGTCTCCTGAATGTCGGCTGGGGCAGAGAAAACCTACGCTATCTCCTGCATGAACTTCTGACAGTATCCTGAGCAGGGGCCAGCTCTGAATTACGAAGAGTCGCCATGTCGGACCGATTTGGGCTCAATTGCTTTGTGGCTCGATCAATGTTCCCACCTGCAAGAAGCATACTGGGTTTGGATTCCAGAAATAAGTCTGTTGCATGGGAAATGTGAGCCATCTTATTCAGCACAGTTTGTAAAAGTAGCAGCCATCTGTTGGGGTTTATAGAAGGCTGAGAAACACAGGATGTTTACTTTTATTCAGATGTGCATTGGATGTGCCTTGTATGAACAGACTTGTTACAATACTAATAACACAACTGGGACATTAGTCTCAAGAGAAAAGCTTGTTTGATTTAGTAAAATTGAACTTAAGCAAGATAGAAAGCATTCCAATTATACACACACACATACATACACATAATCATTTAAGTAAAGGCCAGCAGAAAACAGGACAGACAGAAATACGTAACAAACACGGCTCTAACGTTGAGACTAAATCGACTGCTTTCTGTGGTGCTTTGTGGAAACCATTCCCAAAAGAAATAATCTACAAAAGGTACGATAAGAAAGGGTCCAGTTTCAAAATAAACATACAAGGCAAAATTATAAGTTGAGATTAATTTAAACTATCTTTCCAAAAGGTGATGTGGGATTACTGACAAATCTGCAATGTGGGTGTGTACAGTGTGAATCCAAAACCTCTCAAGATGAGACAGAAGCATTCCCTTACCATTGACAGTGATCAAGCACCAGTAAGACACTTGAGAGGTGAGTGGGCACAGGTGCCTTGAAATGTCATCCACAATGGGAATAACTTCATGCTGCTGTGAATGTTAACCACCAAAGGGGAAAAATTCCCAAGTGAGTTCAGAGGATGCAAGCAGAATTCTGCAAATGCTAAGAGAATGAATCCAAGAAGCAACCAAAGATGCAGATGGAGATGCTGGCAAACAGCATTAGCAACAGCTAAGGTTGTTTTTGCCAACAAAGGAAAAAAGTTAAGTATAGTAAATCAAATAAAATTAAACATGTAGCAGCAATAGATGCCCTACTTTTTTTCTGCAAATGTCTTTTACCGTTTTTTTCCCCCAGTAGGTAATGAGTATTTTTGTAAATCTCTGTTGAAAGCAGACTACCTTACTTATATTTCTGTTAAATGGCTTGAATAAGCACATAACATTTCGGATGGCAAATATTTTTGCAACTAAAATAAAATAAATAGAAGAATTCTGCATACATGGCATTCTGGTCGAAATACCCTGTAGATATCACCAGCAGCATCAACACTAGGTGGGAATTTTCTTGAAGGCAGAATTCGAATGGGATGGCAGGCAATGGTATGGTATGGAAGCTTTGACGTGTATTTGTTATAATTCTGTCAATTTGTTAGAAACACAGTAGCAAGTTGTAGTGGGGAACAGGAGGCAAGTAAAATTGCTTACATATATGTATGTAAAAAAGTTTGCCAAGTAAGTGCCACACTACCAGGAATTATCACTAAAGTGTTCGAACTGTTATGTGCTAGGATGGTAGTGTGTGACATCCCATAACATCCCAGAGAAAAATAGCTGGATCACACTGGGAAAAGGCCTGAGGTGGGTCTCAGTGGAATTCTACTTGATGGTGTCAGAACAGTTCGAATTTCAAGGAATTATGGAAATTATGGAGCAAAACCAGTGTACTTTGGAAGAAATTCAGTTACTCAGAAAAGGACGTTTTATGTAGGAGATGGAGAGAATTTATTTTCATATTTCCCTGGAGACTCGGCCGCAGGAGCAGGGAGACAGGGAGGGGAACCAGAATGAGGACATCACCATTAATGAGGAAGTGATCAGTGACCTGCTATGCTGCCTAGATGCACACAAGTCTATGGGACCGGATGGGTTACACCCAAGAGT